>JAJJMB010014398.1:1775996-1845435 GCA_023531105.1 Papaver atlanticum | reverse complement strand
TTAAATCCTCAGTCCCAGTACCTCTTGCACCAATTGTAATATTATTGCATATTTTTATTAATTTTAAAAAAACTTGAATCTTCACAAATCTGAACGAACCCATTCTTACCACTATTTAAAATTACATCACTTAACATCCACTGATATATATGAGTGCATTTTGCCTGTACTAGAATAATTTTGTTGATTCTAGAGATATATGAATGCCTTTATTAGATCATCGTGCGTGATTTAGATTCACTTTTAATGTGCATTTTTGTCTTTGATGTAATGCTAAAAGTTTAGTGAGGGAACATGTTGCTGCAAATTGATTGAAATATAAGTGCATATTGCTTGTACAGTCGTACCAGAATAAAAAAAATTATCGATAGATGTATTATTGTTTTTTTATGGAAGTGTGCTTCATTTAGGTTTGCTTTATAATCTGTATTGTTATCTTATTTTCTTTATAAGTATTCTCTCTGCACCTGTAATGCCTCTTGAGGATCTGACATCACTTGTTATAGTATTTGGTAGCACAAAGAGCCTGAAACACGCCGCGTATATGTTTTCCCTACTCTGCAAGGAAAGAAGCAACTCAAGGAAGAGTTTCCAGAAGAAACCATTACAAAAACGAGCTCTGATCAGAACCCTTCTAATTTTTTCGGAAGATGACATCTCCATCGATATTTCTTTTTAGAAAAAATTTTATTGTTTCAATGCAATTTGTTTCATGTTCTCCTAGTGCTTCACTTTACTGGTCGTTCAATCAACTTTCTAGTGCAGCAACGGATGATATTGAACTGATTGTTGTTGTGGGTAGCAAAGGAAGGGGAAACCTAGTTGGTGCCACGTCAGAAATTCGTGATGTTTTTTTTATTTAAAGTTTACTTATTATGGTGACTGCACTGCTAATGTTGTTACTTTTCAAGAGGTCGGAGGAGAAAAGTTCATATCTTGTGGAATATGCTAATGTGTACAGTGACCCATCTAAATATGGTCATGTTCAGGATGGGGCCTTGTGTTTGATTTGTATATAATTTGCATTTGATATACACTGCTGAAAAATCAAAGTGCATATATGCTGCACTATTGAAAATCAAAGTGCATGTTCACTTTGTTAAAAAATCAGCGCACAAAAGTTGTATTGTATTGTTTCAATAGCAAAATTCTCTGTAATAATTACTTTCTTTTGTAATTGAACAATGCAGAATAACTATACTCTAATTTGTAAACAGTGCAGCTTATCTGTACTCATTTTTTGTTATTTAGTACAACACAATTGGATTTACATTTTTTATGAAAGCTTTCAGTGTTATTCATCGTATGAATCTTAATTCATCAGTTACCAATAATACTTCTCTCTTGTTAGAATATTTATTACAGTGAATCATTTTCCCATGGAAAAACTTTCCATTGAATTAAATATCAAACGAAATTGTAACTTTCAATCAACTAAGAAAGAGGATTTAATCACTAGCTGCTCATGTTTGTTAACTTTACGTTTCAAATTGAATTGTATATATGGAGCAAACAAATTATACTTTAAACAAAGATATCAAAATAAATCAAGTAAGCATTTTTAGGCAGTATATCATAACTATACTCAGAATTTTAGGCGCTATAACACAACTATATTGTGAGGAATATTGGACAGAGATCATATCAAGAAATACTAGGGGATTATATAATGGTTAATGTATTTACAAGTAACTGGTTATTTTTTTCCATAAAAACATGTACAAGTAAGGTTGTACATAACTAACATGAACATATGCAACATCGCCACCACGTGAGCCTACCTTTGTCTGAAAAACCAAACGACTTCTTAGCTAGCAACTCTAATAGACATAAATATTTCGCTAATCTCTCAACAATCGATTCCCGAAACCGTTTGATAGGAAGCAATATCTCATACCTACAAATGAAAACGTTAATTCAGCCACGTTAGATGGGATATGATTGAAAATAATACATTATAGGTAATCTGCACTATGGAAAACATACACTAATGAATACAAATCATGGTTTTTGTCACTACAGAATACATGTACTCTCTAGAATATATACACAAATGCAATTTAGGGTTCATAATTTTTACCGGGTACTCTGACATCTACATATCTTTGGTAAATTCCACCGAGATTTCTCTAATATTCCACTTGGAATCTCGGCATATTGCTCTCTTCTGATAATGTCACCGGCTTTACTATGTGAGTATGCTCATCATACCATAACTACAAGAAAATCACAAAAGTTATTGATTTAGGGAAGCGAAGCATATATGCATTGTAAATACAGTATACGCAATATGCACAACCATATATATGGGGAAATATCTGTAACAATATAAGAAATATGCACTGGCATAAATATGCCTATAATAGAGTTCCGAATGTAATGAACCACTCAAAAATATAATGAATAACAACAGTATAGTGGTTCTGCATTATAAATTTTCATGTCATACAATTCATTTTGGAAGATGAACAGTATAATAAAGTTCAGAATGTATATATGTCCATAATAAAGTTCAAAATGTAATGAACCACAAAAGATCAATATATCCCATGAGTATAGCGGATCTGCACTGCAACATCATAACATAAACTAACATTTCATTTTATAAAAAATGTAGTGATTGAATCTATGAAAAACAGAACACATCTTTAGTATAGTGTATCTACCCTTTTGGATCAAAACGAAATCCATACAATATACACTGCCATAAAAACAAAACACATCTTTAGTATAGTAGACAAGTATAAACTAAAACTAATCATATTCTAGTTTGGAGAAATCCATACAATATAGGCAATATACACTGCCAAATTATCCCATAATACATGTTAAAATGTAATGAACTACAAAAATAAAATAAATAAATAATAATAATAATAAAAAACAATAACATTATAGTGGATCTGCACTATAAAATTTCAGTGAGCATATGAAAAATGCTAGAGAAACGGCTGCTCCAGTAATAACAGATTTCACAATATGCTCAAGAGAGGTTGCATCCAAAGTGATCCCAACACTATTTGTTAGAGCATTGCTCGGTTGAACCCACTAGCGTTGGTATGTCAACTTAATTTTCAATTTTAGTTGCCAAAATGCATTCTTGATTTAGTATACTAAAGATAGTTTCGGACTAGATTAAGTCTAAGAAGTAGAATCGAAGCTATCCTTGAAGGATGAAGTTTGAAGACTACAAGAAGACATCAACAAGGACTTCATCAACAAAGGTATGTGGTAATTGATTTCATTTGGATTCTTGTTCAATTCTACCTTTCTAATCTATCGAAATAAATGCTCACTCTATGGAACAATTCCTATGACGGTAAATGTACATTTATATATATATATATACTTGAGTTTATTTGATTCATGACTTTTGTGACAATAACCTTTATCCCTGGAAAGGTTCTTATGTTATAGTGAATGAGCTTCCGAATTCAACGAGCCAAGAATCACTCAATTCCGAGTTATAACGATGAAGTTATGAGTGATTTATTAAAGTAACAATTATAAGTGTTGCTGTAATTGTTACAGTTCGTTAGTAGGAAACAATCCACGAACTGTTTGTAACGGTTCATGGACTTGAGCCCAATTATGTGACTAGAAGCCATTTTTGGTCATGTTTATGATGTTTCCTTATCTAGGCAAGATAGCTATTACTCCAAACATATTTGATTACCATATTAAAGTGTTTGTGATAACTTTTAATTCCTGCCTAAGTTAAAATGTGATTTATTCACATAAATACAATATTTGCTAATTAATTATTTATTTAATTATTTTTGGCAAGAGTTGTAACTTAGGAAAGACTCCCAAAATTAGGAGAGTCTTGAAAAAGGAAAAGAGCTTGCTTAGCTTCCAAGCTATTGTTCACTATAAATAAAGGGTTCGTGAGTGCTACACGTTTTTCATCTCCTTTGGAAAATTGGTGTAAGCTTCATAGGTTGTTTTTCATGTCTTATGTTCTTCGTGAACAGGAGTGAGATAAAAGTCTTTGTATTCGGGATCACAAAGCCGAGTTGGGTTTAATCTTCGTGATTGATTATACAACTTGTAATCTAGGTTTTTCACCTCTTGTCTATTCTAAGGTTTTCTCTTCTGATATAAAACCATTCAAGAGTTGTTGATCATAAACCCTAGGTTTTGATAGATTTTAGTTTTCGATCGTATACCAACACTTGTTAGTCGAAATCGGAAGCTAGAAAGAAAACTTCGATTAAGGTATCTCGTAAAAATCCTTAAGAAGTTTTAAACAAGATATCTCTAGATTTATTCTAGTTGTTCTTGTTGTAGAATTTTTAGGGTTTTCTTAACTTGGAAATTGATCTTTGGAATCTCCCAAGTTTACATACGAAAATCAGGTTCACGGACTCCTTGTGTGTACGCATACTGATTGTAAGTTAAAACCCAAATCTACAAGTTTGTTTCGGTATCTTTATTTTTATCTGGTAGTTGTTCGAAACAAACACAAGATTTCCAAAACCTTGATTTACATCTAAAGGGAAATCGATTCGGTGTTTTGTGAAAACAAAATATCAAAAAGTATCAACGGTGTTGTTGTATCTTCTAAAGAGAGCCTTGTGTTCTGCTAGAAGATTTACGAGAAGAATTCCTAAAGAGAATCGGTGTTCTGCTAGGAGTTCTATAAGTGCTTGAATACAGCTGAAGCTGGTATTACATCTAGTCCGAATAGGTAGTAGGAAATTGGTGTAACAGCTTATAACCAGTGTGTGTTTATTCTGGACTAGGTCCCGGGGGTTTTCTGCATTTGCGGTTTCCTCGTTAACAAAATTTATGGTGTATGTGTTATTTTTTTTCCGCATTATATTGTTTATCTTTATAATTGAAATATCACAAGTTGCTCGTAAGTTCAATCAATTGGGAATCCAACCTTTAGTTGTTGATTAAATTGATTGAAACTTGGATATTGGTTTTTGATACCATCCAAGTTATTTCTTATATTCAATCGGGCTCAAAAATTCCTGTTTGTTTGATTGCAGATTGAATTGAGAAATAGAGATATAACTCTTTGATATACTTTTCTTAAGATTGAGTCTGACTTTCTAGTTGATTCTCTTGAAAGTATATTGGAGTTAGTCCATACAGATTGCCAAACGAATTATTGGGTGTGGTTGTTATACCCCCGCTTTTTCAATTGGTATCAGAGCAGGCAAACATGCTAAGACCTTATAAGTCTGTGTTTGAAGCAATCTGATTATTATGGACAGAAGTGTTATCTCTATAAAAATACCATCATCCTTCGATGGCACGAACTATTTATGGTGGAAAATTGCTATGCGTGCTTTTCTACAAGCGCGAGATTTTCAATCATGGGTTCGTATTGTTAATAGCTATGATCCTCCAACAGTTATAGTAGACGGTGTAACTGTTGCAAAGGATATTGGTAGTTATAGTGATGTCGAGATTAATGCTGCAAGGCAAAATTCTGACGGATTAAATGCTATCATCCATGCCATTACCCCAGATCTTGAGCACCATGTAACTACGTGTAATAAGTCTAAAGATGCTTGGGATATCTTAGAAACCGTATTTGAAGGGAATGCCGCAGAGAAAGAAGCAAGGCTTCAAAACCTAGCATCTGACTGGGAAAACCTTCGCATGTCTGTTGATGAAACCTTTGATGAGTTTAACCAAAGACTTTCTCAAATAGTTAACGCCTCATATTCATTAGGAAGAACTATTCCAGAGAAAGTTATTGTATGTAAAATTCTCAAGTCTCTACCATCAAGATACGAGTCTAAGAAACATGCCATTGAAGAAGCAAACGATCTTCTACACTCTCCAGGAATACTCTTGTTGGAAAGTTAAAGATCTTTGATAATGAATACCGGTCTGGAAAAGAAGTGATTTCTTTTAAAGCTGCAAACAATTCTGAATCCTCTAAGGATAAATCTGGTTCGCCAGATGCTAAGGATGTTACTCCACGACAATTTAGAAAAATCTTGAGAGACAGGAAAAAACGGTTTTCTAAAAGTGCAACATCTCCTAATGATGTTGTATAATGCTTTAACTGTCGTGGTTTTGGGCACCTTTCTTCAGTATGTCCTAGCTGGAGCCGTAGACAATCGACATATCCAGCAGCTTTGCCTACTCTTGATGATGGACCTGAATATTATGATCACCAAGAGTACACAGGCGAGGTTGCATTAGCTTCTGGGAAAAAAAAATTTGGATACTGATTCTGATTCTAACGAAGAAGTGTTCCATGTAGATCCATATTCTGATACTGATTGCTAATAAACTTCTTAAGCAATGTTATCAGAAACTTTCGGAAGCTGAAAGCACCATATTCAGTGAGAAAGTAAAATATGACAGACTTCATAGTCGGAATAAAGACTTGTAAGACCAACTTGATTCTACTGGTGCAATAGATTATCTCAACGAAATATGAAAGCTTAAAGAGCAAATTGCCGGAAGTCGTGATCGGGAAATTATTCTTCAAGAAAAACTAGATAATTTAGAGAACATTGAGATAAACTTGTTATTTGATTCGGAACGAGAAGATCTCAAGGTTCAATGTGAATCATCTAAGAATGATCTAGTTATTGGGCTTGAAAAGGTCAAAAGGTTGGAAGAAGAACACTCGAGCTTAAAAGAGAGTTTGTCTAGAAATAGCAGCTCAGATAAATTAACCTCAATATTGGGAGCATATAGAATTCATCGTGATACATGAGTATTTGGCTATGAAGGAATAAACGCTCTTAGTATTTGCAAAGAGGTAAAATTTGTCAGAGATAAAAATTCTTCTCAACCAAAACCTTCCACGGTTGTCAAAAGTGAAGTATCTCTACCAACTGCCGATGACGAAAAGAGGAAATCCTGTCAAGTTCCAAAGCAAGCACATATACATTCAGGTAATACTAAACATAACTTTTTCCATTCTACTAAACATTGCTTTTATTGTGGAAAACAAGGTCACTTGCAAATGAATTGCAGATTTCTTAAACGAGATAAAACCAGATCTGATTTTGTTAAGATGACAAGATCTGATGTTCCAAACTGGAGAAAAACTGAGTCTCATAATATCAGTTCTTTAAGTATTCCCTCCAAGAAGTTTCATAATTATATTGGGGAGAAAAAGAAATACATTGCTCCAAAAGATGCTCAGAAATGGGTACCAAAGAAGATCAATAAAGCAACAAGTGCTATCAAGAAGGATCTCCCAGACAAGAGTTCGACAAGGGATAACATCTTAAAGAGGTATGGAACAATTATTAAAAGTTTCAAGGAAGTTGTTAAATTCCTAGAGTCTATGCATGATTTTGTTTCGAATACCTGTGCTGAGCAAGATTTTGTTCACCTCAACACAACCTGATTGTGTTGAAAGTGCATCCCCACCAAGAAGCCCTTGTAAAATGCGGTAAGGATTGCAAAAGAATTGGGGCGCACATATTGTGTTGGGTAATTTTTGAATATGTGGAACAATTTATTGTTTCGAGCTGAGTCTAGCTCGTTTACATATTTCTCGAAATATGTGTTGGTAAGCTTTCGCTTTGGCCAAGTTCATCTTTACTCGTGACGAAAGTCATGTTGATTGTT
Organism: Papaver atlanticum; assembly: GCA_023531105.1. Classification (NCBI taxonomy): domain Eukaryota; kingdom Viridiplantae; phylum Streptophyta; class Magnoliopsida; order Ranunculales; family Papaveraceae; genus Papaver; species Papaver atlanticum. Next base: position 1,837,878 of record JAJJMB010014398.1, on the reverse strand, counting down.
TAAATCTCTTAAAAATTGCTTAGATGAAAAATGGTGTGTGAATAACCACTATATAACATCCTCTAAGAATGTTTCAATGATTGAAATAAGAGTTTAGAACATGTAACCATCTTTGGATATAAGCATATAATGTGTTCGCGCATTAGTGTATAAGTCAAAAACCGGGAACCAAATGCATGCATACTTGTGTGTGTACTAAATGGTTGATGGAGACTGGGTAAGTATGCGTACCCGTACGCATACTGGCGGAAGTTCACTTCCGTAAATTTCTGCTGAGTTTGGAAATCAAAACCAACTCAATCCGGTTACCTAAGTATGCGTACCCGTATGCATACTGGCGGAAAGTTCACGTCCGTGAATTTCTGTTGAGTTTGGAAACCAAAGCAAACTCAAATACGGTTACTTAAGTACGTATACCCATACGCATACTTAAGTGTGTTACTTTCTAAAATTGGTTTGTTCATGAACTAAAACACTTATATATTAAGGAATGCAATTTGCAAACCGTGGCTATAATGTTCATGAATCAATTCGAGTGAATCAAAACCGATTTTGCTTCGATTATGTCTTGTATACTTCTATAAGATCTAAGCAATTGAACAACTCTTGAACTAGTTCATTTGAGTCATTTGGACTAGTTATGGTTAAGATGAATATGGCTAAATACCACGTGTATGATTCTTAATTACCTAACTTGATTTGTGATTGAAATTATTAAGTACAACAGGTTAGAAGTAATAATCAAAGCCATTGGATGTTGGTTTTTATTGTCAAAGAAACCTTCTTCATACACTTATGGTAACCATTCTTGGTGTAAATCCTTGTGGAAAAGGTTATTCTTCCTTATAAGCATATCAATTCTTGTTCATACAAGTTCGTATCTTAGAAAAGATGATCACTGAATTTGATCTTTATGATTACATATTGTGTGTTTTTACCATGAGATAGTTCTAATTTTTTAGTAACACGATCTCATGAGAGACTTTCAATGATTGGTCCTTAGCTCATATCTCCTTGTGGGATTTCTAAAATCCAATATATAAATCCTTCTCCCAGGAGTAAGGTCACTCTTGTTGTTCTTTAGGGAATGACATTTTATGGGGGAGAGTTCTTAAATGAACTTGTGCTTAATTGTCATATCTTTGTAGGGAGAAGCGGGTTTGGAACATGAAGGGGTTACTTGCATCTTTATAAACTCCTTGATGAATACACTAAGTTTCGACTATGTGAAATCATCGAAACAAAGTTGATATGTTCTTTTCTGGTCATGAAGTAATCTTTTTGAGAATTTCATTATGATCCCACAATTTTCGTACCTTTGCCAATTTATATTGACAAAAAGGGGGAGAATTAATGTGTAGTTCATACTACAAATACATATGGTTTACTGATCATTATGTAAGGGGGAGTGGTTTTCATTGTGAGATGAAGTATTGACTAAGGGGGAGTGATACATATCACCGTAGTATTATTGTCAAAGTTGTGATACAATTGAACTTTGATGTTGTGTAATAATACTATGATGGATCTTCAACAAGTACAGGATGAACACACGCATAGTTGAAGAACCAAGGAAATCAAGCATGTCGGATTCTGGAGCTGTAATGCTTTTAACAAGTATAATCCATATGTAAAATGGTTTTTTCACTAAAATTAACAAAGGGGGAGATTATTAGAGCATTGCTCGATTGAACCCACTAGCGTTGGTATGTCAAGTTATTTGTCAATTTTAGTTGCCAAAATGCATTCTTGATTTAGTATACTAAAGATAGTTTCGGACTAGATTAAGTCTAAGAAGTAGAATCGAAGCTATCCTTGAAGGATGAAGTTTGAAGACTACAAGAAGACATCAACAAGGACTTCATCAACAAAGGTATGTGGTAATTGATTTCATTTGGATTCTTGTTCAACTCTACCTTTCTAATCTATCGAAATGAATGCTCGCTCTATGGAACAATTCCTATGACGGTAAATGTACATTTATGTATATATACTTGAGTTTATTTGATTCATGACTTTTGTGATAATAACCTTTATCCCTGGAAAGGTTCTTATGTTATGGTGAATGAGCTTACGAATTCAACGAGCCAAGAATCACTCAATTCCGAGTTATAACGATGAAGTTATGAGTGATTTATTAAAGTAACAATTATAAGTGTTGCTGTAATTGTTACAGTTTGTTAGTAGGATTGAGCCCACGAACTGTTTGTAACGGTTCACGGACTTGAGCCCAATTCCTACCGAATAGGCAGTAGGAAATTAGTGTAGCAGCTTATAATCAGTGTGTGTTTATTCTGGACTAAGTCCCGGGGTTTTTCTGCATATGCGATTTCCTCGTTAACAAAATTTATGGTGTCTATGTTATTTCTTTTCCGCATTATATTATTTATCTTTATAATTAAAATATCACAGGTTGTGCGTAAGTTCAATCAATTGGGAATCCAACCTTTGGTTGTTGATTAAATTGATTGACACTTGGATATTGGTTTTTGATACCGTCCAAGTTATTTCTTATATTCAATCGGGCTCGCAAATTCCTATTTGTTTGATTGCGGATTGAATTGAGAAATAGAGATATAACTCTTTAATATACTTTTCTTAAGATTGAGTCTGACTGTCTAGTTGATTCTCTTGAAAGTATATTGGAGTTAGTCCATACAGATTGCCAAACGAATTATTGGGTGTGGTTGTTATACCCCCGCTTTTTCACTATTCATCCAACATATAAATTATATACAGTTTTGAACATAAACATAGTGTAATGAAACCGCACTTCCATAATAGGATCATAAACCTATTAATGTCTTGAAGGATGGTATATTGAATCTGCATTATACAAAATAACAAAACATGATGGATAAATATGTTTTTTAGTAGTATATATGTTCTGCAGTGATCGAATATGGTGTCTAAGACAAAATAACGTAGATTTTGTTGAGTATAGTGAATCTGCACTGTCAAATGATAAGAGGAACTAACATCACATGTTAAAAAAAAAATACAGAATGAACATATCTATTTTAGCAGTATATATGTTCTGCACTAATGGTTTGTGATGTTTAGGTATTAGAGAACCTATTTTTGTTAATATAGTGAATCTGCACTGTCGGATCATAACTGAAACTAAAACTGCATGTTACTAAAATAGAAAAATACAATGATGAACATATGTAGCTGTATGTATGTTTCGCACTGATAGTTTATGATGTATAGGTCTTGATAGCCTACAATTTCTTTAATGTAGTGAAAATGCACTATCGACCATAACAGAAACTAACACTATGCATTAATATACAACATAATGGTGAATCTATATATGAAAAGACGAGGGTACCCAAATATACCACAATCTTAAACTTTTCCACCTATAAGTCCTCTTACCGAAAGTGATTGTCTATGGACTGAGTCGAGACAATACAACGAATCGGTATTCACACTTTGTGTGATCATCTATGGATACGAGATCGAGACAATACAACAATCAAAGTGTGATTACTTGATAATAGGTTCGGACTTAACAAAACTTTATAGGATCACTATCGAGTAATACAGAGTTAACGTTTGTGTAATTTACATTAAATTATAATAACAACAATTATAATTGCGGAAAACAAAAGTAAATGACACAACAATATTTTATTAACGAGGAAACCGTAAATGCAGAAAAACTCCGGGACCTAGTCCAGAATTGAATACTCTCATAATTAAGCCGTTACACAAAATCACACCAACTTCGTATAGTTGAGACCAAGCAACTAAACCTATAGTTCACCTAGTTTCTTCAGTATCCCTATGCTTCCGACATTCAATAAGTGCACGCATTGGAACAATTCCTTTGGTTCGTATTCCAAACAATAAAGGAACAACAAATCTGTTCAGTAACAACTCTCTTCAATCTCAGTGATATGAGTTAGACAAAGGATTTTCTGTTTAATCCAATAAACTCCTTTGTCGGGTTTAGATCCATCTATCCAACAACTACCAAAGTAGCTGAGTTTAGATTTTGCAATCAATAGTAGGATCTACCAAGATACTAAATATTGATGCCGATCTACGCAACTAATCAATCAAATCTATCAAGGATAAACCGATTATAGTTGGATCCCAGCAGATCAAGTTTTGTGCACACCAAAGATTATGAAACCAATAAGAAATCTTCTTTGTCTTCAAATCTTCTTTAATCTTCAATAAACACTTGCACACCACAACTTGAATCTCTTGTGATCAATCACGCACAAAACTGAGTCTGTTAACAATGGATTATCACAAGACGTCTTTAGATCTACAAACAGTTCTAAAGATCCCATCGATACTTCGATCTAGTTTGATTGAATCTTATATCAGAAGACAAGATTCTCAAGAATAAACAAACAAGGTGCAATCAAAGTTTAACAACCGTTAGTCAATCAAATCAAATTAAAACTAATAATACTGCAATTATCTAGTTTCCCACCAACGGTACTCGTAGAGCTTCTTGATCCCATAGAAGTCTTTAAATGAGCGGTCGTAAGAGATTTCGCCTAATTAGGGTACTTTCCTCTCAGAATAGACGGCTCCACCAGTAACAACATAACAAGGTAGTTTTGGTGGCTCTTAGGATAGTTTGCTCAAAATGTAAAATTGGGTATTTATAGACCAAGGAATTCCCAAAACCGAAATATTCTTAAGATATGCAATATTTCCAAAATCGGTTTTCATAATTCCTGGAAATGCTCTGTCCAAAATTAACCGAAATCCTACTAGAAAATCTCCAATTAGTAAATGCACATTACCAATTTTTATTTTCCAGAGATATGCATTTTAATTGTTGGTAATTAAAAGCATATAAAATTAACAACCTTAATTAAAAGATTCTCAACTTATTTCGGTTCGGGATCTCCGTGAGTTATTAAGGAATATCTTTGAACAATAAAAGATAAGAGTTACTGAACATGTTAAAAGTATGTCGACATCTTATTTCTTTGTAAATCCTTTTTCATATTTACAATCTTGGAACCGATTATACCACACTTCCAAACAAGTTTATAATTGGTTCATCTGATTTCCAAGAACTATGTGATTGATCAAATATCAAACACTAATCATGGGTTTACGGTTCTACCAAACACAAGGATCGGTTCTACCTTAATATGGTTACTGGGACCGGTTACCATATTCTTATGGTATTACTTGTGATCGGTCACACCAGTTACCAGGATCGGTTACACCAATTACCAGGACCGGTTACACCAATTACAAGGATCGATTACACACTCTTTTGTGATCGGTCACACCAATACTAGGATCGGTTACACCAATTACTAGGATCGGTCACACCAATTACAAATATCGATCATACCATCTTAGCTTGTTACTTCTTCACATTCTTCAAGTCTTCGAGTAATACTTGTATGTCTCATAATCCTAATCTTTTTAGCCTAACCTATACGAAGTTGTCTCTAGTACATAATCAAGCGACTCTTTAATTGAGTTTTGATTCACTAAAATATGACAACCAAACTTGACATACCAACGCTTGGTGGGTTCAACCGAGCTATTCTCTAACAATCTCCCCCTTTGTCAATTTTAGTGACAAAACTCTTACAACAATATGGATAAACAAATTACAAAAATTCATTATACATACGCTTGATTCCAAGTTTCAAAAGCACAATAACCTGCATATATTCAATCCATAAATTCCGTTGTTGACATTTAAATAACAAAGCTAATACTCCCCCTAGAGGTAAGATAGGTAGATTTTCAATCCGCACGTCTTTGTTATTTCCCATTTGTAGTCCAAATAACTACAATCAACAAATGATATGTTTCTCCCCCTTAGTCAATGCTTTACTCTTTCGTTAGATATAACATTTAAGCACAATTGTCCTTTCCTTAGTGATTACAAATCACTTGTTTACTCCATATATTTCTCCCCCTTTTTGTCACAAAATGACAAAGGTCCGAGCAAATACCAAAAACCGAAAGGATCTTACAAATCTAAAAGAATTGTACAACCTATAAGAGTTAAGCATGAAGGTTTCACATACCACTTTAAACAACCAATATCAAAACCAAAACTACAAGTAATTTGGTTTTAATATGTTATCAAGGAAACAATTGCCCGAAGCAATTTTCCCTAACAGTTTAACAAATTGACTAAGAAACTTAGTTCCTTTGCTAAACCGATTGCACAAATACAATTGCTTATTTTGATAAAACCAAAATAAAGATCAGAATTAACTTTATTTTTCTCATCAGGCTCTAATTATTCAGATAATAACTTAGACCTTACACTTTAGACAAGAAAAATACTAGGTTAGTTAACTAATATTTCTTGTCAAGGCATTCGATTAGACTTGAATAACCAAATCCTTTACTTTTGATAAGTCTAACTAAGATCAGAATTAACTTAGTTTCTCTTATCCGAAATCGAATTGGACTAAACAAATGATCCCGTATTTTTTTAAGCCATAAATAATTCATACAAACCAAATAAATCAACTTGCACAATTATTTTTCTTAACCGGAAGCAATTGAAACAAACATAGACATTATAGCACCTTGCACCGAAATTTCGTTAAGCCTAAACAATTGATACCAAACAATAAAAAAAGATAACAATAGTTTTTCTCAACCGAAAACAATTAAATCACACACACACATCCATATACACATAATGGAATAAACATCAATTGTACCGAAATTTTGTTAAGCAAAAGAAAAATATATGAAATAAAATTAGGCTTTTCTTAAACAGGAAAGCGATTAACTAACAAATTCATTACCTCAAATTCCGCATCCTCTTCTCCCCAGAAAGATATATCATTAAGTACAAGTTTAAGTTAGAACTCTCCCCCATTGTGTTATCATCCTCTCGCAAGAACAAAAGAACAACACCAAAAGCAACCTTTACCAGAGAAAGGTTGAATCGGTTTTAACTAATGCGTGCCAATAGCCAAAGTTGAAAACCCCGAAACACATATGCTTTTATGTTAAACACAACGATTCAACATATTGTGACTTTTTCACATATGAGTTTCAATCGGAACACCTTATGATCCTTTGATAAAGCCTACCAACATGGTCTAGAACTTAATCCCGCTAAATCAAAAAGCCACACAAACCATAAGGGTTCACACATCATAAGAGATCGAATATTAAGGTTAAGAAAACCGAAATGAAACATCCCATAAACACATAGCAATAGTTTAAAGCATTCAAGCACAGGCTATGTAATTAAAAAACTATCAGAAGAAAAATTATAAAATAATAATTTTATTCATAAATAATAGATTGTTTTATTCAGCAATAGACTTTACACAATAATTGAAAGAATCAAAAAACTGATGTCTATTTTTCTTGAGGAATCTTTAAACAGATTTTTTTTTCCAAAGATCATCTTCGATTTCCTCAAATTTTTCAGGATCTTCATCAACAACATCTCGACTGATTCCTCGGATTCTGCACACAGTACCTTGATTATGTTCACATGCTAAAGCATTAACCTTACGATTAATATTCCGATCATACTCCCTATTAACGATTCCAAGTTTAATCAATTTTCTTTGTTTACGGATAACAGTTCTTAGTAATGCTGTTTTTCTATGATGTGTTTCAATAGTACTTAGAATAACTTGTCGTAGATTGAGAATATCAATCTTAGCATCCAAACTGTTTTGGAGTCACATCTTCCTTTTCTTTTCCTTTATCTTCATAACCAGATTTCTTGAAGGAATCATCAAGATTAATAGTTTCATTAGAAGCCATTCCACTCAATGCTTTCAGAATTTTAGCTTGAGATCTGGTTTGAGGATACATCCTTTGGTATAAGTTCTCAAACAAGATGAGTTCATATACCCGAGAATTCTTTAACACATACCAAACGTAGGTGTCAGCCTTAAATAAATAATTCTGACCAGAGTTGAAAGATTTTCGCATCTTATGTGTTATTGAATCACAAAGATTCTTTTTGAAAGAATCAATCTTCTAGATCAGGTATCAGAAGATACTTTAAACAAGTAAACTTATCTTGTTTATACAAGTTGTTGTAAGACAACTTTTCTACACATGAAGATAAATAAAATATCTATAGGTAGATTGTGTATACTCACTATGTTGAATAAGAGATATTAACAGGATACATGATGCCCATGTACTTGTGCTTCCTTACATCAAATGATCGGGCATTGTAAGGATGCACTTTCCAACACAATTAAGCGTTGGGGTGAGATGCATCTTTCTCACCGAGTACCTTTTGAGGAACTTCTTCCTTCTTGTCTTTAGGGACACGATCATGTTCCCTTGAGTAGGTTTCGGATTCAACCTGTTTATCAGGAATATTGCGTGATGCTATATCCTTGATTATATCTTGTGCCCAGGATGGTATGTTATTTGAATTCGAACCCGTGTGATCTTGATATGCCATTAAACAGATTGCAGATGTCTTTTGTTCAAGACACTCAATGTGTTCCCTCAAGGTATCCATTCCATGTTGAAAATATTTTTCTAAACTCTTATCAAGGTATACCTTTCGACATGTCTCTGTAAGATGATCTTCTATAAGGATCTTATTCCTTATTTGTGAATGCTCCAGCGATTGAGTAAGAAATTCACACTCTAAAGTTTGCTGATATACTTTGTTTCACAAAACCGATTTTTGTTCCAAATAATCAACTAGATTATTTTGAAGACTAAGTGTTTCTCGCTTTCCTTCACAGATTCTTACATTTAATTGAACAATAAGTTCTAGGATGTCATCTAGACTGTCAACGGTTTTTCCTTCTTCTGAATAATTTTCAACATGTTTGAAGAATCTTTCCAACATTTAACGAAATTCATAACTTGGGCAGACCAGTGAACCAAATCTCTTTTCTCTTTTAGACTCAGAAGATTTTTCACCAGTGATTGAAGTTGGATTCAAAACATGTCCCTTTAGTTTTGAATTCATTCATTTCTGATCAGTATCCTGATTCTCAATCAAGTTATCAGTCTTAGACTTTCTTCTTGATTTTCGAAAAGACTTACGACACCAATTTCCATTGACCTTTTCTGAGACATTATTCTCAGCATCTTGATGTATGTTAACTGAGTTTTTCATTAGTTTAGCTTTGCTTTTCTTATTTTGACTCATATCTTATAGGATGGATCGCACCAAACACAGATTGTTAGATCTTTTCTTGTTTGCCTGTTCTGTTACCAATTGAAAAGACGAAGGTACCCAAATATACCACAATCTTAAACTTTTCCACCTATAAGTCCTCTTACCGAAAGTGATTGTTTATGGACTGAGTCGAGACAATACAACGAATCGGTATTCACATTTTGTGTGATCGTCTATGGATACGAGATCGAGAAAATACAACAATCAAAGTGTGATTACTTGATAATAGGTTCGGACTTAACCAAACTCTATAGGATCACTATTAAGTAATACGGAGTAAACGTTTGTGTAATTTACTTTAAATTATAATACCAACAATTATAATTGCAGAAAACAAAAGTAAATGACACAGCAAGATTTTGTTAACGAGGAAACCGCAAATGCAGAAAACCCCGGGACCTAGTCCAAAATTGAATACTCTCAGAATTAAGCCGCTATATAAAATCACACCAACTTCGTATAGTTGAGACCAAGAACCTAAACCTATAGTTCACCTAGTTTCTTCAGTATCCATGCGCTTCCTACATTCAATAAGTGTACGCACTGGAACAATTTCTTTGGTTCGTATTCCAAACAGTAAAGGAACAACAAATCTGTTCGGTAAAAACTCTCTTCAATCTCAGTGATATGAGTTAGACAAAGGCTCTTCTGTTTAATCCAATAAACTCCTTTGTCGGGTTTAGATCCATCTATCCAACAACTACCAAAGTAGCAGAGTTTAGATTTTTCAATCAATAATAGGATCTACCAAAATACTAAATACTGATACCGATCTACGCAACTAATCAATCAAATCTATCAAGGATAAACCGATTATAGTTGGATCCAAGCGGATCAAGTTTTGTGCACACCAAAGATTATGAAACCAATAATAAATCTTCTTTGTCTTCAAATCTTCTTTAATCTTCAATAAACACATGCACACTACGCTTGAATCTCTTGTGATCAATCACGCACAAAATGGAGTCTGTTAACAATGGATTATCACAAGACGTCTTTAGATCTACAAAAAGTTCTAAAGATCCCGTCGATACTTTGATCTAGTTTGAATGAATCTTATATGAGAAGAAAAAATTCTCAAGAATAAACAAACTAGGTGCAATCAAAGAGAAGATTCTCAAGAATAAACAAACTAGGTGCAATCAAAGTTCAAAAACCATTAGTCAATCAAATCAAATCGAAAACTTATAATACTGCAATTATCTAGTTTCCCACCAACGGTACTCGTAGATCTTCTTTATCCCACAGAAGTCTTTAAACGAGCGGTCGTAAGAGATTTCGCCTAATTAGGGTACTTTCCTCTTCGAATAGACGGCTCCACCAGTAACAACACAACAAGGTAGTTTTGGTGGCTCTTAGGATAGTTTGCTCGAAATGCAAACTTGGGTATTTATAGACCAAGGAAGTTTGGACACCAACAAATTTCCAAAACCGATATATTCTTAAGATATGCAATATTTCCAAAATCGGTTTTCATAATTCCAGGAAATGCTCTGTCCAAAATTAACCGAAATCCTACTAGAAAATCTCCAATTAGTAAATGCACATTACCAATTTTTATTTTCAAGAGATATGCATTTTAATTGCTGGTAATTAAAAGCATATAAAATTAACAACCTTAATTAAAAGATTCTTAACTTATTTCGGTCCGGTATCTCCGTGAGTTATTAAGGAATGTCTTTGAACAATAAAAGATAAGAGTTATTGAACATGTTCAAAGTATGTCGACATCTTATTTCTTTGTAAATACTTTTTCATATTTACAATCTTGGGACCGATTATACTACACTTCCAAACAAGTTTAGAACTGGTTAATCTTATTTCCAAGAACTATGTGATTGATCAAATATCAAACACTAATCATGGGTTTACGGTTCTACCTTTATATGGTTACTGGGACCGGTTAAATCAGTTACCAGGATCGGTTACATCAATTACAAGTACCGGTTACCATATTATCATGGTATTACTTGTGATCGGCCACACCAGTTACCAGGACCGGTTACACCAATTACCAGGACCGGTTACACCAATTACAAGTATCGATTACACATTCTTTTGTGACCGGTCACACCTATTATTAGGATCGGTTACACCAATTACTAGGATCGGTCACACCAATTACAAATATCGATCATACCATCTTAGGTTATTACTTAGGATCAAATGCACTAATAAAAGTCATACCAATACATAAGTCAGGCATTGTGACTAGTTTTACCAAGATACATAACAAGTTATGATCGGTTTTACTAACTCACACATATTGGTAATCCAAAGATATGCAATGAATAACAATACCAATAAGCCTAGCGATTTCCCTTTCGATTCATAAAACAAGTTCATGAATGTACTTCCTTTAAACGAATGTAAACATTGTTTCCTAGGATGAAATCTTCACCTTTACCCATACACATAATCGCAATAGCATTCATACGATTATGTCGATGTCTTATATACGAAGTTCAAAAGATAAGCACTATACTTCGTATTCTAATTCCTTAACACTATGTCTACTAGAGTATAATCATTCACAGCTTCACAGTTATGTTTTCAATATAGCACGACTTGAAAGATACGTTAGGAATGAAACAGTTCAAGTCACAATATTACTAACCTCAAGAGGAAGGATGATGTCGTCGATGTAGCTTGTTACTTCTTCACATTCTTCAAGTTTTAGTAATACTTGTATGTCTCATAATCCTAATCTTTCTAGCCTAACCTATACGAAGTTGTCTCTAGTACATAATCAAGCGACTCTCTAATTGAGTTTTGATTCACTAAAATATGACAACCAAACTTGACATACCAACTCTTGGTGGGTTCAACCGAGCTATGCTCTAACAATATATTAAAAAAAATTGTAGTATCTTTTCAGCAAAAAAACAATATGTGTAAAAATGAACAGTATAGACAATATGCACTGCCATAAATATATCCATAATAGAGTTCAAAATGTAATGAACAACAAAATATCAATAAACCCCATGAATGTAGTGAATATGCACTGTAGGATCATAACAGAAAATTACATTTCATTTGGATCATAAATGGTTGAATTTATGAATAAACAAAACACATCTTTAGTATAGTTTATCTATCATGTCGGATCATAAATGGAACACAGAGTAACAAACAAACAATTTATACCATTAGTATAGTGTATCTGCACTCTAAGATCATGACAGAAACTAACACCAAACCTCAGTATAGTGAATCTGCACTCTAGGATTATAGCATAAATTGACATCCATCTTATAGATAAAGAAAAATACGGTGGTAAATCAATTAGAAATAAAATACACCACATGTATATTGTATAAACACTTTTATACGTGATAAAAAAAGTTTGAAGTTGTATGTTTTGACCATTGTTGTTGATTTGTCTGAGATGATTCAGAAGATCTAGGTTAGATTTCGGTTTCAAATTAAAAAATCTAGGGCATCGATTTAGTAGTTTTTTGATTTTCAGTAGAATGATATAGGAGAAGTGAGTAATAGAAGGAGATATAAGTGATTCTTGTTGTGATTTGGTGATTCTTGTTTTGATTTAAGTTGATTATAATGATCATGGGATAAGATCGATATTTTTTTTCAAATTGAAAAAGCCCTAATAATTTTCTATGTTTCAGTAGAGTTTTTGATAGAGAGAAGTAAACCATGGGCGATAAAAAGATCTGTTTTGTTCACATGCTTGACACTAGGGGATGTTTTTGTCCTTTCCTTGTTTTAAAGTATATTTGACCTCCGATTAAACTAATAATATGGACGGACCTTACTAGAAATAACTATAAGGGCCTAGGACCAAATAAGAAATTTCCCGAGGAATTACCAATAGCTACTAATATTACGGGGCCTAGTTAATGGCAGGTCCGCCCATTAAGAGCCCAGTAACCAGAGGTTCAAATTTATGTTTTTGGACCCAAAAACTTATTCCAGGGACCATCGCACGTGCGAAGTTTACAGAGCCTATTTTCTAAATGGCAAAACTGCCCTAGATACATATTAGATCCATTCCTAAATTGCTACTTTTATTTTCTCTTCCTACAGGCTATAACCCGAGCTCTGCTGGTGAGAATTGAGGAAACTCTTCTCGAAAACAATTATGTTAACGAAGAAAGCATCGCCGTCGAGTTTTACTTAATGATTCATCAACAAAATCAACAAACAAGGTAAGTTTTCAGATCCAATTATTCTGATTTGTAATCCTAATCTAATGTTCTCAAAAATTCACATCGAATTATTGATTCGATTACAATTAATATTTAGATCTGTAATCCTCCTCTCGTTCCCAACGATTTGATCTAATTTTTTTGATTTTTTTTAGGGATCTTGACTGAAAATCAATATATCTTCCAATCTTAATCCCGATCGGAAATGTAACAATTTTGATTATTAATGCTAACAATGTGGTTAATGTTTTGTTTTCGAAAGATTTTGATGTACAGCATTTTCACTGTCTTTAATTTGAAGTTTAGATTCTCAATTGACTTTGGTTTTAAGCATTTAAAGACAATGTTGTCTCTAACAATTAGAGTACGACAAGATAATCTAGTTACAGTTGGTGATGGTGGAATTGGTAATTGATCTTCTGTTTTGTTTGTTTTTTCATGGATTTTTGGTAGAGTTAGAGTTTATGACATGAAATTTGATTTTTGGTAGAATTACAGTTTAGAGTTCAGTACTGTATTCTATTCTTTTTGGTATATGATGTAACAGTGGATATATTCTGTACTCTTTAATGTCTTTCATTCATTGTGTTTATATCTGTAATACTCAATGAATTGATTTAAAAACTTCAAAATATTAGTATTGATTTGTATTTTTGTACTTTTACAGGTTCGTTGTTGTTTCATTTGGATTGTCATTCCATTCATATTCATTTGAGAATATTATCATAGTTTCATTCACTTTTAAGTGCATTTTTGTCTTTGATGTAATGCTTAAAGTTTAGTGAGGGAACATGTTTCTTCAAATTGATTGAAATATAAGTGCATATTGCTTGTACGGTCGTACCAGAATAATTTCTTCTATCGATGGATGTATTATTGTTTTTTATGGAAGTGTGCTTCATTTATGTTTGCTTTATAATCTGTATTGTTATCGTATTTGCTTTATAAGTATTCTCTCTGCACCTGTAATGCCTCATGAGGATCTGACATCACTTGTTAAAGTATTTGGTAGCACAAAGAGTCTGAAACACGCCGCGTATATGTTTTCCCCTACTCTGCAAGGAAAGAAGCAACTCAAGGAAGAGTTTCCAGAAGAAACCATTAAAAAAACGAGCTCTGATCAGAACCCTTCTAATTTTTTTGGAAGATGACATCTCCAGCGATATTGCTTTTTAGAAGAAAGGTTATTGTTTCAATGCAATTTGTTACATGTTCTCCTAGTGCTTCACTTTAATGGTCGTTCATTCAACTTTCTAGTGCAGCAACGGATGATATTGAACTGATTGTTGTTGTGGGTAGCAAAGGAAAGGGAAACCTAGTTGGTGCCACGTCAAAAATCCGTGATGTTATTCTTTTACAGTTTACTTGTTATTGATGACTGCACTGCTAATGTTGTTACTTTTCAAGAGGTCGGAGGAGAAAAGTTCATATCTTATGTAATATGCTAATCTGTACAGTGACCCATCTAAATATGGTCATGTTTAGGATGGGGTCTTGTGTTTGATTTGTATATAATTTGCATTTGATATACACTGCTGAAAAATCAAAGTGCATATATGCTGTATTATTGAAAATCAAAGTGCATGTACACTGCATTGCAAAAAAATCAGCGCACAAAAGTTGTATTGTATTGTTTCAGTAGCAAAATTCTCTGTAATAATTAGTTTCTTTTGTAATTGAACAATGCAGAATAACTATACTCTAATTTGTAAACAGTGCATCTTATCTGTAGTCATTTTTTTTATATAGTACAACACCACTGCATTTACATTTTTTTTATGAAAGCTTTCAGTGTTATCCATCGTCCGAATCTTAATTCATCAGTTACCGATAATACTTCTCTCTTGTTAGAATAATTTATTACAGTGAATCATTTTCCCATGAAAAACTCTCTATTGAATTAAAAATCAAACAAAATTGTAACTTTCAATCAACAAAGAAAGAGGATTTACTCACTAGCTTCTCATGTTTGTTAACATTACGTTTCAAATTGAATTGTATATCTGGAGCAAACAAGTTATACTTCAAAAAAAGATATAAAAACAAATCACCGGTTAACTTGTGCTTGTTAGTGCATAATTCCTTTACAAATTTTCCATAGCGAACAGTTTTCCTAATAACTTCAATGAGTGGAATATTCACTTGGACTTTTTTAAAAACATCCCAAATATCCCTATCTTGTTCCACCTTCCTATTAGCTTTGTCGAACCTGCCAAGAAAAGGTAGAGGAGGAACATAAGTAGAAACAAGAGGTTTAGACTTAGATTTAGTTACCTCGGGAGTTTGGGGAAAATCAGCGTTCTTCTCCTCCAAAACCGGTTTCTATGGGGCTTCTTCTTTACCCGAATCAGTAACTTCGGGTTGCACGAGTTGTGTACCACTTCTCAACGTAATAGCATTGACACCCTCTAATTGGTTAAGAGGTTGGGAAGGGAGTTTCTCACCATTTTGTGCTTGCAATTGATTAATCTCCTCGGCCATCGAACCAACTTGTGTTTGCAAGTCCTTGACTGCACCCTCCGTTCTTTGCATAAAAGATTTCAGCAACTCTTCAATATCGGACCCTTGTTTTTGAGGTTGTTGTTATTGCTGGAAGTGTTGTTGTTGTTGTTGTGGTTGACCAACCTTTGCTTGCAACTCTCTAATTGCATTATCCGTTTTCTGTTGATTTAAGTCTGCTAGTTGTTGATTTTGCTGTACCACGGAAATTAGAGCCTCCAGCAAAGTATCTATCTTTGCGAATTCTTGATTTTGGGCTTGTTGCAGTTGTTGCACTTGTTGTTGGAACTCACTCGGATGCTTGTAAACAGAACTTGTACTTGCAACTTTCTCGGTACCATAGCCAAAATTAGGATTGTCTCTCCATCCTTAATCGTAAGTGTTGGAGAAAGTATCATACCGCTGATTTGAGAAAATAGCATTGACTTGCTCTACGTTCTCATAAGATTGGCGTGATGGTTTTACAACCACCACTGCAATTTGTTGCATCATTGCCATCATATTGCTCATTTGTTGACGTAATTCAATAATCTCGTCAAGTTGATTAACTCCCTTGATAGGTGGCTATGATCCACGACTTGAAAATTGTTGAGAATTTGTTGCAATACTCTCAATCAACTCTCTAGATTCTGTCACCGTCTTGTTCATAAGTGCACCACCACTTGCAGCGTCAATAAGATTCCTATCACTTGCTTGGAGACCTTCATAGAAGTATTGGATAGTCATTGCGTCACTGAATTGGTGATGAGAGAAGCTTTCCACCAATCTCTTGTATTTTTCCCGACATTCATACAATGATTCCCCCACACTTTGTTTAATACCACAAATCTCCTTGCGAATTTGAGTATCATTTGATGCAGGAAAATATATATCTAGGAAGAGTTTCTTCAATCCATTCCATGTTGTGACACTACCATGTGGTAAATAATATAATCAATCTTTAGCTGCATCGAGTAAAGAGAAAGGAAAAGCACGCAACATTCCTTCATTTGCATCAGCACCTTCAGGTATCATATTTTTTATATACCATTTAAACTCCATAAGATGCTTATTTGGATCTTCTGACGCAAATCCATGGAACTTTGGTATCTGACTGATAAACCCTGGTTAAATATCAAAACTGGAAGTTGCTTTAATACATCATTGTTGTTGATCCAACTTCTGATAAGCTATCTCCTTGAGTGCACGATTTGCATCACTCATTGCTTCTCTCAGTTTGTATTTCAGTAAGGTACCTGAAACACAATTCTCAAAATGGAATTAAAAACTAGAACAGAACTAAGAAACCAAAATAGAATAACAACCGCTCCCTCACCGGCAGCGACGCCAAAATTTGATCGTAGTCGTATGCGTCAAAAATGAATTTAATTTCTCACTTCAACTAAATATAAATATAGTATGTGATAAGAAAGAGTTCGTTCCACGGGAGGCTATTGTTGTTGTATAATTCCAGTTTATTAGTAACCAAGGGGGGATTTTCTGATTTTATCAAGCAATAAAAGCAAATCAAAAGCAAAGTAAATAGTAGAAAATAATCAAGAGTTGAGAATATTGGTCAAGGAGTTCATCTTCAATCACAATGAAGTGCTTGCATACATGATTAGAATTACGATTTAATCTATTTTCAAAAGCCCTAAAGTATCAAGAGAGCAAGATACTCCTTTAATTTCCTAAGTTCATCAACAAACACATTAGAGATGCATATGTGAATTCTACCTAAACAATAACCTAACTCCTTGCGCTAATTAAGTTCAATTCCCTAGGAGCATTAAGTTTCAGAAATAGGCTAATCAATGCAATTGTCATGCATTGCGCATGACAATTCGGACAAAGGTCAAACTCTACATACGATTACAAAAGTGCAACACTACAAACTGTAATCATATCATGCTACTTGTATTTGGGGATATCGCTTGATAAAAAACCCTAAATTAGCTATGGACAAGGATGCAAGTTCAATTAATTGGCCACTTAACTAAACAAACATCTAAATCCTATTACAATACGTCAATCATGTAATTATAAAAAAAACAATGGAGATTTGAACGATAATCAAGAGAGAAAACTAATGCATTAATCAAGCACAAGTTATAGATATCGGACTACATCCTTAACCAATAATAAAGAAATTAGCTACGCATAGCTATGGAGTTTATCATCATAATGAAATAAAGAAGAAGAAAAATAATGAAAGCAAACCCTAGTCGCGGCTATCTCTAAAGATCCAAGTAGAATACGTCATATCCAATTGTAGAAGTATTCCCTTTTATATCTCTTCTTGGGTCAAGTCTTCAAAATTCCAATAAATAGAAGTCCTCCAAGCCCATGTGTAAGAAATACCCATATAAAATCTCTATCCAAAAATGGTCACCGGAAAACTAGTGGAGGTTCCGGAAGTTGGCCGGAGAAGTCACCGGAATTCATATCAGGTGGATGGAATATCACCCCAGGTTACCGGTCAAACTAATGATCAACCGTCATACTTGACTGTTGACTGACGGTCAAAGGAGTCAGCTAAGTCAGCTAGGTGTAGTCAGAGTCAGCTCTCTGACTCATCTGAGTTAAGTCTAGCCAAGACTTTTGCACAGCTTGAACTTATGCTGCGTAATCATTGCGCTTCACCAGTGCAATTCAGCCATGATGGCTGAATACTGCAACCTATATACAGAAATGCAGCTCAAGTTTCACCTCATTCCTTCTCTGTCACTCTTGCCAATCTAACTCCAAAATCAACTATTCACTAGGCTTAACCCAACTTGCATCACTAATCTGCACCTTCATCACAGCAACAACTGCACTACCAACTCCCATTCCATGACACTTCAACCAACACAGCCACAACCCTTTTCTACTGCCTCATATCACCTCCAGTTCCCTGCAATCACTACAGTTGCAACTACTTAGATTGCGCCACCAACACAATCTCTGTAATCACACCCTTTAGTCATAACACCAAAACCACCACCTGATATACTCAAACACAAACATTACCACTAACTTCACCACAACTGCGCTTGCAATTCATCATTAACTCCATCTTCATCTAGCCTTCCCCGTAATTTCCTAGCATACATCTAATACATTTCAACTTATCGCTACAAACATCACCAGCTACCAGCTCCAACTCAGACTAAAATCCCATCCAATACTAACACAAACCACCGTCATTTCCCTAAATTTGCTATGACTCAACCACCATCACCAGTATCAGCCACCAGAAACTCAAATACTATATCTCAATCCTGAATCCACCTTAGGCAACAAACCCAATAGTGCCATCTCCATCTCTGCAAATCTGTAATTGATCATCAACTTCAAGATAAACCCCACCTTTAATCCGCCATAAACCCCATCAGGTTCTCCTCTCTCCATGACATTTTATCCTCTCTCTCCATCACTCTTCCACGTGTTTCTCTCTCTCTCTCTCTTCCACATTATAAAAATCCAAAAGAAGACAAGAGTGAGAAGAAGTGACACGGTGAACATGTTATTAATACTATTTGTTGTTCGTACTTCATACCTTGTCAGTTGTCTCCTCACCTATAACACAACTTATTTTATTTGTTGTTCGTACTGTATATAGCGAGAATTTTTTTTGGCACTGTATGGTTCATCGCTTGCACGTTTTAATTCGGCGAAAAGTGATTTTTTAAGCGCGGAACCATTCAGCGCTTCAATCTCGCTGCTAGCTCCGCTGCGAGCACATGCTAGGAGAGAGAACTAGTGTTAACAAATAGACAACACTTTTTTTTTGAACTGCAACAATTTTCTGCTAATCTAGCAGCTCAATCTAGCCCATAGAACTAAGCCTTAGGGAATGTAGGAAAGGATATTACTATCTATACCCAGTTGCTAGATAAGGGCAACCTGAAATTATTTGACTTGTCAGTTCCGAATAACCGATAGCTAAACTCTCTGTTTAAATCAACTGTCAATTTTGGGGAACCGACAGTCCATTATTCACTTCCTTCTTGTGTAACCTAGCCTGCTCCAAGTATAACTCACTTGTGAGTCGAAAATTTTGCCCATATTCGCTATAAATGAATGATTTTTCCTTCTTTTGCTCATGAAAACTCCAAAGTACCTAAATAACTATAAAGCACATATAAGATACATAATTTACAAGAATACTCGCAAAGAAAGCATAAATACTAGATATAAAATTAGGTGTTTTAGACACCTATCACTAGTCTACATTTAGTCAAGTCTCGGATTAGGATAAAAGTGTGTATTATTACCAAGCGTTGAACTCACCAAGCGTTGATATGTCAAGTTTGGTTGTAATATTTTAGTATCAAAACACATCTAGAGTTGTTTTATTAAATACTAGAGTCAACCTCGTTTAGGTTAGACTAGAAATTCTAGGAATGTTGAGGCATACAAGTATTACTTCGAAGACCTGAAGAATGTGAAGAAGTAACGACTACAATGACGACACCATCCTTTCTCTTGAGGTTAGTAATATTGACTTAATCTTATTTCCATTCTTAACGTATCTTTCAAGACGTGCTATATTGAAAACATAACATGCGAAGTTGTATATATTGTATATAATACTGTAGTGGTGTGACTTGGTCATAATTGTATGATCACTGTGTCAAGGAAACATATTACGAAGTATAAACGCTTATCTTTTGGAATTTCGTAAATACGACATCAACATAATCTATTGCATATATTATTTTATTATGTGTGCATTATATAGGTATGATTTCATCCTAGAAAACTATGTATCTTTCTATGAGTTGAAGGACGTAGATGTATGAACTTGTTTTCATAATCGAAAGGTAAATCATGAATTGTCTTACTATTATTTGAATATCTTTTGGATTACCAATGGAAGATTAATTTGGTAGAACCTATCTTAACTTGTTGAGATTTATGGTATAACCGGTCATAGCCTATATAATATAGTTTGTTGAAATCGGTCATGAAATCCATTGTAAATCTAGTTATAACCGATCACAAGCTATATTGGAATGCAAGTTGTAATTGGTCATTAGTTACTTTGGGAACCATGGTATAACCGGTCACAAGATGAATTAGGAAGTTAGTTGTAATCGATCACAAGCTACCTTTGAGAAGTAAGGTGTAACCGATCACAAGCTAACTCAGGAAGTAAGGTGTAACTGATCACAAGCTACCTCTAGGAAGCAAGGTGTAACCGGTCACAACCTGGTTTGGGAAATATGGTATAACCGATCACAACTTACATTGTGAGTGTGGTACAACCGATCCCAAGAAGCAAAACCGAGTTTCCAATATTCACATATCTCTGTAAGTTTTGTGTGAAGCTTGGAATTAGGGTTTGCTAAGAAATTTCTAGATGTCGACATATTTGAACATGTACATAACTCTTATCATATATTGTTCAAAGATATTCCTTGATACTCATGGTGATCCCGGGTCGGAAAAATTGAAAATCATTTAATTATGATTTTTATCATATATGTTTTAATTACCTGCAATTAAAGCATATCCTCTGGAAAAACATTATTAGTTAATGTGCTAGACTAATAATAGAAGTTTTCTATGAGAGTTTTCGGAAATATAGGTTTGGCATTTAAGCGGGAATAGAAAAACCGAAATTAGGTACTTTATTGCATATCTTGAGAATATTTTCGGTTTTGGAATTTCCTTGTTGTCCAAACAACCTTGGTCTATAAATACTTGAGTTTAAATTTCATGCAAACTATCCTAAGAGCCAGGAAAACTTCACTTCTTGTAGAGAGCCGTCTGTTCGGAGAGGAAAGTACCCTAATTAGGCGAAATCTCTTACGCCCGCTCGTTTAAAGACTTTTGTGGGATCAAGAAGCTCTACGAGTACCGTTGGTGGGAAACTAGATAATTGCGTTGTTATTGTAGTTTTTGATTATCGATTTGATTGAGTAACGGTTGTTGAAACTTTTATTGCACCTAGTTTGTTTATTCTTGAGAACCTTCTCTTCTGATATAAGGCTCACTCAAACTAGATCAAAGTATTGACAGGATCTTTAGAAACATTTTGGGATCTAAAGACATCTGTGATAATCCATTGTTAACAGACTCCGTTATGTGCATGATTGATCATAAGAGGTTTCAAGTGGTGTTGTGCAGGTTATTATTGAAGACAAACGAAGATATGAAGAAGACGAAGTTTTTCTTATTAGTTTTCGTATCTTGTGAATTGTGTGCACAAACCTTGATCGGCTGGGATTTAAATAGAATCGGTTTATCTTTTATAGACTTGATTGATTATTTGCGTAAGATCGGCAACTCTCTATAGTTTCTCTTTGAGATCTATATCGATTTGGTATGAATCTAGAACTTGATTATTCCGGTAATCAATATTTAGATTGATCTAACCAGACAAAGGAGTTTATTGGATTAAACGGAAGAGCCTTTGTCAACGACTCATCAAATATCTTTAGCAAGATTGATTAGAATGGTTACCAAATAAATTCTTCCTTTGCTGTTTGGAATACGATCCAAAGGACTTGCTATTCATGTGCATGACTCTACAAGTCGAAGGCGCAGGGATACTGACGAAACTAAGTAGCTAGGGGTAGTCTGCTTGGTCTAAACTATACGAAGTTGTTATTAGATTTTTTTTTATAAAGGCTTAATTCTTAGAGTATTCAAAACTAGACCAGGTCCTAGGGTTTTTATGCATTTGCGGTTTCCTCGTTAACAAAATATTGTTGTGTCTTTTACTTTGTTTTCCGCATTATAATTAAGTAAAATACACAAGTAATCGTAATACTTGATATTGATCCTATAGACTCTGTCCATAGACGATTACTTTCGGTAGAGGACTTATAGGTTGATATTTAAATGATTGTGGAGTATTTGGGTACCCTCGTCTTTTCAAGTTGAGTACTAGACATCACTTCATTCTACCGTTTGAAGACGAAGATCAACCGAAGATTTTGGAGAAATTCGTCAAAAAAAGGTAAGTGAAGACTGAACCACATATTACTCAAGTTTTCACCTTTCTATCTATGAGACTATCGCATGACTAAAGTGGACTTTACATGCACAACAAAATTTTTGAACATGCACATAACTCTTATCATTTATTGTTCAAAGATATTCCTTGATACTCAAGGTGATCCTGGGTCGGAAAAATTGAAAATCAATTAATTATGATTTTCATCATATATGTTTTAATTACCTGCAATTAAAGCATATCCTCTGGAAAATATTATTAGTTAATGTGCTAGACTAATAATAGAAGTTTTCTATGAGAGTTTTCGTAAATATAGGTTTGGCATTTAAGCGGGAATAGGAAAATCGAAATTAGGTACTTTATTGCATATCTTGAGAATATTTTCGGTTTTGGAAAATCCTTGTTGTCCAAACAACCTTGGTCTATAAATACTTGAGTTTAAATTTTATGCAAACTATCCTAAGAGCCAGGCAAACTTCACTTCTTGTAGTTTTTGGTGGAGCCGTCTGTTCAGAGAGGAAAGTACCCTAATTAGGCGAAATCTCTTACGACCGCTCGTTTAAATACTTTTGTGGGATCAAGAAGCTCTACGAGTACCGTTGGTGAGAAACTAGATAATTATAGTGTGATTATTTTTTTATTATTGATTTGATTAACTAACGGTTGTTAAAACTTTAATTGCACCTAGTTAGTTTTTTATTGAGAATCTTCTCTTCTGATATAAGATTCACTCAGATTAGATCAAAGTATCGACGGGATCTTTAGAACCATCTTCGGATCTAAAGATATCTTGTGATAATCCATTATTAACAGACTACATTCTGTGCGTGATTGATCACAAGAGGATTCAAGTGTTGTTGAGAAGGTACTTAAGGCAATAGAAGATTTGAAGACGAAGAAGAATTCTTATTAGTTTTCGTATCTTGTGGATTTAGTGCTAGAAACCTTGATCGGCTGGGATCCAACTAAAATCGATTTATTTTTGATAAACTTGATTGATTAGTTACGTGATATTGGCAACTCTCTATAGTTTCTCTTTGAGATCTATATCGATTGAGTGCGAATCTAGAACATGATTATTCCGGTAATCAATATTTAGATTGATCTAACCATACAAAGGAGTTTATTATATTAAACGGAAGAGTCTTTGTCAACGACTCATCAAATATCTTTAGCAAGATTGATTAGAGTGGTCACCAAACATATTCTTCCTTTGCTGTTTGGAATATGATCCAAAGGACTTGCTATTCACGTGCGTGACTCAAGAAGTCAAAGGCACAAGGATACTGACGAAACTAAGTAGCTAGGGGTAGTATGCTTGGTCTCAACTATACGAAGTTGGTATTAAAATTTTGTATAACGGCTTAATTATGAGAGTATTCAAAACTGGACTAGGTCCCGGGATTTTTCTGCATTTGTGGTTTCCTCGTTAAAAAAATATTGCTGTGTATTTTACTTTGTTTTCCGCATTATAATTATTATTATAATTAAGTAAAATACACAAGTACGTTAACTCCGTAATACTTGATATTGATTCTATAGAGTTTCAGTTATTTCTGAACCTATTATCAAGTACACACTTTGTTGTCGTATCGTCTTGATATTTTATCCATATTCAATCACACAAGTGATCTTGTTGTTGTATTGTCTCGATCTCGTATCCATAGACGATCATACGAAGTGTGAACCGAATTAGTTATATTATCTCGACTCTGTCTATAGACGATTACTTTCGGTAGAAGACTTATAGGTTGATATTTAAAATATTGTGGTGTATTTGGGTACCCTCGTCTTTTCAATTGGTATCAGAGAAGCCAAACACGAAAATATCTAACAATCTGTTTTTGGTGCGGTCCAACCTATAAGAAAGGAATCCGAGTTCGTATGAATCGATTTTTATTAATGTACCGCCAAGATTTGATGGCATAACTTATCTGTGGTGGAAATATGCTACGAAATATTTTCTTCAATCACGCGATTTTAATACTTGGTTATTAGTCGTTGATGGATATAATCGTCCGAAAATAGAAGGATCGGAAACTGAGTTTAACGCTTAGCTGATTATACAAGTGAAGAAAAGACATTTGCAAAGCATAATTCAGATGGTTTGAATGCAATCATACATGCTGTAAGCCGAGATATACAACATCATGTCTCTACATGTCAAAGTTCTGAATAATCTTGGAATAATCTTCAGACTGTATTCGAAGGAAACACATCAGAAAAGGAAGCCAGACTTCAAACTCTCACTTCTGACTGGGAAAACCTTCGTATGGATGAGAACGATACATTTGAAGAGTTTCATATAAAACTCTCCAAGATTTTCAATGCTTCTTTCTCTCTTGGAAAGACTATTTCTGAAAAAGATATAGTCTGCTAGATTCTCAGATCGTTACCATCCAGATACGAGTCTAAGAAACATGCAATCATCGAAGCTAACGATCTTTCCTCCTTAGCAAGAAGTTCTCTTGTAGGAAAACTAAAGATTTTTGATCATGAGTGTTTGTTAAAAAAGGGAAACACAAGCTTTGGAGTGTTTGCTTCTACTCCAAAGACAAAATATACTTGGGATAATGATGATAATATTCCTCAATGCTATAAATGTCAGGGCTTTGGTCATATCTCTCCAGACTGTCCCACTAAGGATATTCGATGGAAAAGAAATGCATATGCTGCGACTCTTGACTATTCCCCTGACGAGGAAAATCAAGACTGCAAGACAGATCATATTGCAACCGTTGCAGAAATTTGTGACTCTGAAATACTTTCAACTTTAGATATACAAGAAGAGTTCACCTCTAAAGTTTTTCAACAAAAGTTTCTTTGTCAAGATAAAAGAATTCAATATCTGGAATCTGAAGTCAAAGGAATAAAATCATCCCTTGATCAAATCAGATTAAGTTATCTGAATGATAAAGAAAAACTTAACAAACGTCTTGTGAAAAACAAACTCGCTCTGTGTTCTGATAAAGAACAAGTATCTAAATTCATCAAACACATCAACTCTTGTCATGATGAAATCAGAAAGTTAAAAGCAGAAAATTCCAAATAAAGAAATACACTTATCTGCTATGGTAAATCAAACCTTGGTGTGCATAAGCCCAAAATTGATCCCAACAAAAGGTTGGATAAACCTATCAAACCTAAGGGTTGTAATCAGAAAGCATCTGGGCCTTGTTTCAGATGTAAACAATGGGGCATTATCAGAAACAATGTCCTAGTAACTCACAGAGAGACAAACACTGTCGATCTAAACGAGGAAGACCTAAGTCCAAATCAAAAATTATTCCAGAGAGTCAACTAAGGGAATTGAATGATGTGATTTTTGGATATCAAGATCTTGTCTCAAAATTGAGAAAAGAACCTAACAGTTCAAAAATAAAAGACTCTCGAATCCATAAAAATGTTGAAATTTCTAAGGAAATAAAATTCAACAACCGAAAATTGATAACCTAACCAGGCTATCGTGAACATAAATCCTTATTATTTATTTTCAATAAACAGTAAGGATGTGAATGTAATATTTTAATAAAAATATTTTTTGAATAAATTTTTGGTTATGTAATTAAATGGAATATATTCTCAAAGATTGTGAGAAAACCCCTATTATTTATAGGAGAATGAAATTTACATTTTATTTCATAGAGATCTGAAAAAATGTCTACCTCTAGTTGCAACTCTCACAAAGCTGAAAAAGTCTGGACTATCTTGTTTCCTAACAAGAAATTTCATCTTGAGTGTTCAGATGGTGATTCAGACTCTGCTCCATAACTTAAAAAAGACGTTCTTAATGGAGAGATTTCATCCCTTAATGATAATCTTCTCAGGAATCTGTCACTAAAAGTAGATCTAATTTTATGTGAAGTACGAAACATGGAAAAGGATTTGCGAAAGGATGTAAAGGAAGTCATTAACAATCTTATGAGTTTTGAATCAAGATTAGTTATCACTGAAGATGATTGGAATCCTTTGAGATCTCCTGATCTGACTCCAAAGCAAACTGAGAAACTCTGAGAGAGTTGAAAGTTTTTATTTAGAGAAAATAAACATCAATACGTTGATTTATTTCGATATTTTGTACAAGGTATATTTTGAATAAAACTATCAATATTATTTATGAATGAATAAAATTATTATTTTATAATTTTTGTTTCATGTGATAGTTTCCGATTGCATAGCCTGTGTATGAATGTCTATATTTTTGCTATGTGATTTTCGGATTTATGAGATGTATGATTTCGGTTTTTATTAACCTTAATATTCGATCTCATATGGTGAATGCCCTTATGATTTGTGTGGCTTTTTGATTTAGAAGGATTAAGTTCTACCCCATGTTGGTAGGCTTTATCAAAGGATCATAAGATGTTCCGATTGAAACTCATATGTGAAAAGTCACAATATGTTGATAATCAATTTATGTTTACATAAGTTGTGTTTAGCATAACATATGTGTTTCGGGTTTCAACTTTTTCTTTTGGAACGCATTAGTTAAAACAGATTCAACATTTCTCTGGTAAAGGTTTCTTTTGTTGTTGTTCTTTTGTTCTTGTGAGAGGATGACAACACACTGAGGGAGAGTTCTTATTTGAACTTGCGCTTAATGATATATCTTTCTAGGGAGAAGTGGCTGCGGAAACTGAGGTAACGATTTTTATTTGTTAGTTAATCGTTTTCTTGTTTAACAAAAGCTTGTTTATGTTGCATATATTTTTCTTTTGCTTAACAAAATTTCGGTACAATTGATATGTTCCATTATTGTGTATGGATTACTTTTTATGATTCAATTGTTTCCGGTTAAGAAAAACTGTGTCAATTTATTGACTTATGATTTGGCATCTTCTTTATTGCTGGGTATCAAGTGTTTTTATTTAACAAAATTCGGTGCAATTGCGGTGTTGTAATGTTTGTATTTGTTTCAATTGCTTCCGGTTAAGAAAAACTATTGCAAGTCATTTTATTTTGATTTGTATCTATTGTTTTTGGCTTAACAAAATTACGAGATCATTTGTTTAGTCCATTTGATTTCGGATAAGAGAAACAAAGTTAATTCTGATCTTAGTTATACTTATCAATTGGAGGATTCGGTTATTCAAGTCTAATCGAATGCCTTGACAAGAAAAACTAGTTAACTAACCTAATGTTTGTCTTGTCTAAAGAGAAAGGTCTAAGTTATATTCGGAATAATTAGAACCTGATGAGAGAAACAAAGTTAGTTCTGATCTTTATTTTGGTCTTATAGAAATAAGCGATTGTACATACGTAATCGGCTCAACAATAGAATTAAGTATCTTAGTCAATTTGTTTGACTATAGGGAAAATTGCTTCGGGCAATTTTTTCCTTGATAGCATATTGAAACCAAAATAGTTTTGTAGTTTCAGTTTAATATTGGTTATCTAAAATGGTATGTGAAACCTTCGTGCTGTTATAGGTTGTACAAGTCTTATAGATTTGTAAGATCCTTTCACTTTGTCCTTTATTTTCTCGCACTTTTGTCATTTTTGTGAAAAAAAGGAGGAGAAATATATGGAGTAAACAAGTGATTTTTAATTACTAGGAAATAACAATTGTACTTAAAAGGTAGATCTAACGAAAGAGTAAAGTATAGACTAAGGGGCAAAAACATATCATAATGTTGTGTAGTATTTTAAACTACAAAACGGGAATAACAAAGATGTTCGGATTGAATATTTACCTAGCTTTCCTTTAGGGGGAGTAAAAGCTTTTGTTATTCAAATGTTAACATCGGCATTTATTTATTGAATATATACAGGTTATTGTGCTGTTGAAACTTGGAATCAAGCGTATGAAGAATTTTTTAGCTCCATATGTAATAAGAGTTTTGTCACTAAAATTGACAAAGAGGGAGATTGTTAGAGCATAGCTCGGTTGAACTCACCAAGCGCTGGTATGTCAAGTTTGGTTGTCATATTTAAGTATCAAAACTCATCTAGAGTCGCTTGATTAAATACTAGAGTCAACTTCATTTAGGTTAGACTAGAAAGTCTAGGAATATTGAGACATACAAGTATTACTCCGAAGACTTGAAGAATGTGAAGAAGTAACGACTACAATGACGACATCATCCTTCCACTTGAGGTTAGTAATATTGACTTGATCTTGTTTCCATTCCTAACGTACCTTTCAAGTCATGCTATATTGAAAAAATAACATGCGAAGCTGTATATAATACACTAGTGGTGTGACTTGATCATAATAGTATGATCAAAGTGTCAAGAAAACATATTACGAAGTATAAACACTTATCTTTTGGAACTTCGTAAATATGACATCGACATAATCTATTGTATGTATTATTTGATTATGTGTGCATTATATAGGTATGATTTAAATCTAGCAAACTATGTATCTTTACATGAGTTTAACAAAGTAGATGTATGAACTTGTTTTCATAATTGAAAAGGAAATCATGATTGGTCTTGCTATTCTTTGAATATCTTTTAGATGACCAATGGAAGATGACTTTGGTAGAACCTATCTTAACTTGTTGAGATTTATGGTATAACCGGTCATAGCCTATATAATATAGTTTGTTGCAATCGGTCATGTGCTTTATTGTAAATCTAGTTATAACCGATCACAAGTTATATCGGAATGTAAGTTGTAACCGGTCATTAGTTACTTTGGGAACCAAGGTATAACCGGTCACAAGATGAATTGGGAAGTTAGTTGTAATCAATCACAAGCTACCTTTGGGAAGAAAGGTGTAACCGATCAAAAGATAACTCAGGAAGTAAGGTGTAACCGATCACAAGCTACCTCTTGGAAGCAAGGTGTAACCGGTCACAACCTGGTTTGAGAAACATGGTATAAACGATCACAACTTAAATTGTGAGGTTGGTACAACCGATCCCAGGAATGAAAACCGCATTACCAATCTTCACATATCTCTATAAGTTTTGTGTGAAGCTTGGAATTAGGGTTTGCTAAGAAACTTCTGGATGTCGACATATTTGAACATATACATAAATCTTATCATTTATTGTTCAAAGATATTCCTTGATACTCAAGATGATCCCTGGTCCAAAAAATTGAAAAGCATTTAATTATGATTTTCATCATACATGTTTTAATTACCAGTAATTATAGCATATCCTATGGAAAATATTATTAGTTAATGTGCTAGACAAATAACAGAATTTTTTAATGAGAGTTTTCAGAAATATGGTTTGGAAATTATGTGGAAATATGAAAACCAAAATTAGGTACTTTAATGAGAATATCTTGATAATGTTTTCGGTTTTGGAATTTCTTTGTTGTCCAAAAAACCTTGGTGTATAATTACTTGAGTTTGCATTTTTTGCAAATTATCCTAAGAGCCAGGAAAACTTCATTCTTGCTGTTTCTGGTGGAGCCGTCTATCTGGAGAGGAAAGTACGCTAATTAGGCGAAATCTCTTACGACCGCTCGTTTAAAGACTTCTGTGGGATCAAGAAGCTCTAAGAGTACCGTTGGTGGGAAACTAGAAAATTGCGTTGTTATTGTAGTTTTTGATTATCGATTTGATTGAGTAACGGTTGTTAAAACTTTGATTGCACCTAGTTTGTTTATTCTTGAGAACCTTCTCTTCTGATATAAGGCTCACTCAAACTAGATCAAAGTATTGACGGGATCTTTAGAACTATTTTGGGATCTAAAGACATCTTGTGATAATCCATTGTTAACAGACTCCGTTATGTGCATGATTGATCACAAGAGGTTTCGAGTGGTGTTGTGCAGGTTATTATTGAAGACAAACGAAGATATGAAGAAGACGAAGTTTTTCTTATTAGTTTTCGTATCTTGTGAATTGTGTGCACAAACCTTGATCGGCTGGGATCTAAATAGAATCGATTTATCTTTTATAGACTTGATTGATTATTTGCGTGAGATCGGAAACTCTCTATAGTTTCTATTTGAGATCTATATCGATTGAGTGTGAATCTAGAACTTGATTATTCCGGTAATCAATATTTAGATTGATCTAACCAGACAAAGGAGTTTATTGGATTAAACAGAAGAGCCTGTCAATGATTCATCAAATATCTTTAGCAAGATTGATTAGAGTGGTTACCAAACAGATTCTTCCTTTGCTGTTTGGAATACGATCCAAAGGACTTGCTATTCACGTGCATGACTCTACAAGTTGAAGGCGCAGGGATACTGACGAAACTAAGTAGCTAGGGGTAGTCTTCTTGGTCTCAACTATACGAAGTTGTTAGATTTTTTTATAGCGGCTTAATTCTGAGAGTATTAAAAACTGGACTAGGTCATAGGTTTTTTCTGCATTTGCGGTTTCCTCGTTAACAAAATATTGTTGTGTCTTTTACTTTGTTTTCTGCATTATAATAAAGAAAAATACACAAGTAATCGTAATACTTGATATTGATCCTATAGACTCTGTCCATAGACGATTACTTTCGGTAGAGGACTTATCGGTTGATATTTAAAAGATTGTGGAGTATTTGGGTACCTTGTCTTTTCAAGTTGAGTAATAGACATCACTTCGTTCTATCGTTTGAAGATGAAGATCAACCGAAGATTTTGGAGAACTTCATCAAAAAAAGGTAAGTGAAGACTGAACCACATATTACTCAAGTTTTCACCTTTCTATCTATGAGACTTTCGAATGACTAAAGTGTACTTTACATGCACAACAAAAATTTTGAGTCAAGTTTATCTTATTAATTATTCTCGAAATATGTATGACTAAGCTTAAGAACATTTTTTCATACTTGATGAATTTAGTTAAAAACAATTTATTGTTTATGACCTAAATTGTGATTCAAGTTAATCATTTGAAAATAGACTGGAACAGTGATATGTGTCGTTGATGTTATTCGGGAGTATTTCAAATTGATTATTAGATAGATATAGAGCTACTGTAAATCTTCATACAGGACAGTACACGTACCAGCTTACATACTGGCGCAACTGTTATAGGTCCGGAGCCGAATTACATGTACCCAGTACACGTACCGGCGTAGCTATAGTTCGACAACGACTTTTGATATACATACCGAGTATGCAAACCAAAAAAAGTCTGTTGACTCATGAACTCGTGATGGTACGCATACCTAGTATGCATACCGAAAAAGTTCTGTAGACTCCTAAACTTGTTTTGTCTTAAGGGTATACAAACCTGGTACACGTACCATGACAAAATAACTTACGAATTGGAAAGTAAGTACACGTACCAAGTACACGTACTTACGCGGTCGAATATTATTAGATGCATCAGAATTGTTTCTATGAGATAATCGGTATTTGAACAATTCTCTAAAAACACATCTAGACATATTTGATCACATATAACCTATGGTTGTGACTCAATATTAAAGTCTTAACGTGGTATATGAAAATGGTTAAGCATATAGTTCATTTGGATAGTTTCGGCTAACCTTTCATGAACAAGTCATTATACACGGTTCGGTGACGGTTCATCCTAACCAGAGTGTATATTATGTTGTGTTAATATCAAAATCAAAGATTCATCTAACGGTGGATATTGATTGCTTGATTACAAACTACCTTAGCTTAAATCTAAAGCAACCTTTGATTTTGAAAGTCTAGTAAAACCTCAAGCAACTGGGATTTTTGAATCCTCGACACTTTTCTTGTGTGTCCTAATTGTAAACTAGAGTCGTCCTTTCTTTTAAACCTTTTTAGGTTTAGCGGCTAAAAAGACTTCGCTTAGGGATTCTGAAGCCAGGTCCGAATATATTTATCTTGATAGTTCGTCTATCCTGATCTTGCTACTGATTATTGAGTCTCACTCCGATCAGGCAAGATAGATAGAAATCAAAAAGTTTCCTCATCTCAGACTTTGTGATTCCATAAGTATATTCCTCTATAACGATTCTTTGTTGAAATCAGAGTAGGTTTTACTTGTGAGGTGAATAATAATCTAGGATTCTCTTTAGAGTTGTAAGTTCTAGATTTTGAGGTTTGCTAGAATTTGTCTATTGCAAACGATTCCCTATCACACCTTGATCTTTTGATCAAAAGGGAAATCACATATAGGCTTATATGTGGGAGGCAGATTGGTTTAAAGTCTTCAATTGAGTTGAAGCAACTCTTAGGCTGTAAAGGACGTCAGCTAAGGGAATCAATTGCGCAGAGTCTTGTGAGATTCAAATGGCGTAAGGACCGCGACTGTAACTGAATTACAATGACGGTGGATTCGATCTCAACTACATTCCAGTCCGAAGTATTGATAGCAGTCTAGAGTCAGTAGCGGCTTAATACATTTTTGTGTTTAAATATGGACAAGGTCCCATTTTTATTTTTGCAATTGCGGTTTCCTCGTTAACAAAATTTATGGTGTTTGTGTTATTTCTTTTTCCGCATTATATTGTTTATCTTTATAATTGAAATATCACAGGTTGTACATAAATCAATCAAAGTAGATACGTCCATCGTAATTATTGGATACGACTTGATTGATCTTTGGAATCGTCCAAGAACTCTCACGGCATAATCAGGTTCAAGGACTTGTTTGTGTTTACATATTGATTGTGAGAGAAAGAGATATAAACTCTTAATATAATTCCTGATTAAGATTCATTAAGTATTAACTCTCGGAATTGTATTTGAGTTTAGTCCATACAGGTTTCCTAAGAAAAAGTTGGTGGTGAATTTTGGTACCCTCACATTTTCAATTGGTATATCAGAGCATGCAAACACGCGAAGACCTAATAAGTCTGAATTTGAAGCAATATGATTCTATTGACGAACGTACTATCTCTATTAACGTATTACCAGTTTAGAATCAATCAGATGATTCTGTTCAAACTTTGGATCCAACACCTAAAGAAACTATCACATCTATATCAATATCTAAACATCCTTTTGATGTAGAAACTGTTGATAACTTGGAAACACGCCTAGAAGAACAGTTGGATGAACTTTCTGATGAAGGTGACTCAGATATTAATAAAGATGTAGATGAGGAAATCTAAGAGTATATTAAGCTATTGAAACCGTTGGAAAAAGAGTAAGATGATAATTTCTTCTCTCACAACGTTTCTGACTGATCTCTGTCGTGAAAATAAAAAATTGATAAGAATTTATCAAGGTCTTTATATATGGAATTCCAGTAACAATCCGATCCTCAAAGATCATAAGAATGACCTAAGTAAAAAATCACTTGATTGTGATAATCTTCATAGAGATTTCTATAAGTTGGAAGAAAGACTTGCAGCAACTGAACCAAGGACTAACTCCAAGCAACTGATTTAACTGCTTCTCTTGATAAAATAAAGATGTTGGAAGAGGGCTTGAAAATTTTCAATACTAGTTCAACCAAGTTAACAAAAATGCTAGGATCAAGTAAAAATCATCGTGATACACGAGGATTGGGCTATAAGGGAATAAATGCTCCGAGTACTAGCAAAGAGGTAAAATTTGTCGAGGCTAGTGATTCTTCTGAACAAAAGGATTCCTCTGATGGAAAAAGTGAAATTCCTTCAACGGCAGTTAAGGTTCGAAAGAGAAAAGTATATCAACCTCCAAAGCCAGCACACACGAATCCGGGTAAGAACATTCCCTATATTTGCTATTATTACGGAAATACAGGTCACCTGCAAAGGGGATGTCGTTTTCTCATAAGGAATGATAAACTTCATGATGTTCTTGTTTGGGTATCATAAGAAGTTATCAAACCTAGATCATATGTTAAGGCTAATCCCCTTGACATTATGGGTTGTAACTGTCCAACCTTTAGGCAAAGGAACCAGTGGATTGATAAATCTAGATTTTCCTATGAACATTATATGAAGCCTTTTCACAATCGTAATGATTATCAAAAGGATAACTTTGTAAAGACGGGGACAAGATCCGATGCTCCCAATTGGAGAAAGAATAACTTGCAAAAGAATAGTCAATCCGACTCTCTTTTGAGAAATATTGAAGAGAATAATGGGAAGAAAGTTCTGGTTGTTCCTAAACGCACTCAGAAGTGGATGCCAAATAAATTCAATGATGCATTGAGTGTAAAAGGAAATGATCTCCTAGAAAATTCCATGACTATGGAAAAGGAAAAATCAAAGATTTCAGAAGTTAAGAATTTCTTGGGAAAGATGGATATAGATCTGAAAGGTTCTAAATGTGATCCCTTTTATGATAATCTAAAGGTGAAACGCAAGAATATGTGGAAGAAGAAGCAAACTAAGCTAAAAACTATAGATGGTGAAAAATCCACAGATGCGGAAAAGTTTATTTCAATCACCTGTGGTGAGCAAGACATTGTTCGGCTCAACACAACTTGATTGTGTTGAAAGTGCATCCTCACCAAGAAATTCCCTATTATGAATACGGTGAGGGAAGCAACAGAATTGGGGCGCACATATTATGATGGGTAGTAAAGTCGTAAGAATCACGATTTTGAAAACGGGGGGGTACCAAAATACACCACCAACTTTTTCGTAGGCAATCTGTATGGACAAACTTAAACACAATTCCGAGAGTTCAACTTAATGAATCTCAATCGATGAATAGTATTTAGAGTTATATCTATTTCTCACACAATCAGAAAGTTTACAGAGACTAGTCCATGAACCTGCTTTGCGTGTAAGAGTACTTAGGTGATTCCAAAGATTAATTTCCCAAGTAATCAATCAAGTCGTATCCAATAAACAAGGTCGGATGTATCTATTATGATTAATTTACGTACAACCTGTAATATTTCAATTATAAAGATAAACAATATAATGCGGAAAAAGAAATAACACAGATACCAGAAATTTTGTTAACGAGGAAACCGCAAATGAAGAAAAACCCCGGGACCTAGTCCATATTGAACACCAAACTGTATTAAGCCGCTACAGACACTAACCTACTACAAATTAACTTCGGACTAGAATGTAGTTGAGACCGAATTAAACCCTCACAATAATTCAATTACAGTCGTATTCCTTACGCCTCTTGAATCCCAGCAGGACTCCGCGTTATTGATTACCTTAGCTGACGTCACACCAACTAATAGTTGCTTCAACTCTGAAAAGACGAGGGTTCCAAACTACACCGCAATCTTTTATTTATCAACCTATAAGTCCTTTACCAAGTGTGATCGTCTATGGACAGAGTCGAGACAATACAACAACTTCGGTACACACTTCATGTGATTATCTGTGTATACCAGATCGAGACAATGCAACAACATGATCACTTGTGTTATTGACTATGGATTCAAGATCGAGATGATGCGACAACGAAGTGATCACTTGATAATAGTTTTGGTAATAACCGAAACTCTATAGGATCAATATCAAGTGTTACAGAATAAACGTACAAGTGCAATTTACTTTAATTATAATAAAACAGTTATAATGCGGAATAATAAGGTAAATGCCACAACAAGATTTTGTTAACAAGGAAACCTCAAATGCAGAAAAACCCCGGGACCTTGTCCAGTTTTGAATACTCCGAGAATTAAGCCGCTATACATAATCTAATACTAACTTCGTATAGTTGAGACCAAGTAGACTACCCATAGATACTTAGTTTCCTTAGTATCCTTGCGCCTTCGACTTCTAGAGTCACGCACGTGAATCATCAATCCTTTAGATCGTATTCCAAACCGTAAAGGATAAATTTGTTTGGTAACCACTCTATTCAATCTTGGTACTAAGATATTATGAGTCACTGACAAAGGCTCTTCTGTTTAATCTAATAAACTCCTTTATCTGGTTAGATTAATCCAAACTTTGACTACCTAAATAATCAAACTTTAGATCCACAATCAATCAACATAGATCTCAAAGAGAACTATAAGGTGATACGATCTCACGCAACTAATCAATTAAGTCTATCAAATATAAACACGATTCTAGTCGGATCCCAGGCGATCAAGGTTTGTGCACATAATTCACAAGATACGAAAACTAATAAGAAAAACTTCATCTTCTTCAGATCTTCGTTTTTGTTCAATAATAACCTGCACAACACCACTTGAAACCTTTTGTGATCAATCACGCACAGAACGGAGTCTGTTAATAATGGATTATCACGAGATATCTTTAGATCCCAAAATGGTTCTAAAGATCCTATCAATACTTTGATCTAGTTTGAGTGAGCCTTATATCAGAAGAGAAGGTTCTCAAGAATAAACAAACTAGGTTCAATCAAAGTTTCAACAACCGTTAGTCAATCAAATCGATAATCGAAAACTACAATAACATCGTAATTATCTAGTTTCCCAACAACGGTACTTGTAGAGCTTCTTGATCACACAGAAGTCTTTAGATGAGCGGTCGTAAGAGATTTCGCCTAATTAGGGTACTTTCCTCTCCAGATAGACGGCTCCCCCAGAAACAACAAGAATGAAGTTTGCCTGGCTCTTAGGATAATTTGCAAGAAATGCAAACTGAAGTATTTATACACCAAGGTTGTTTGGACAACAAAGAAATTCCAAAACAGAAAACATTATTAAGATATTCTCATTAAAGTACCTAATTTTGGTTTTCCTATTTCCACATAAATGCCAACTATATTTCCAAAAACTCTCATAGAAAAATTCTATTATTAGTCTAGCACATTAACTAATAATATTTTCCAGAGGATATGCTTTAATTGATGGTAATTAAAACATATATGATGATATCATAATTAAATTCTTTTCACTTTTTCGGACCTGGGATCACCTTGAGTATCAGTGAATATCTTTGAACAATTAATGATAAGAGTTATGTACATGTTCAAATAATGTTGACATCTAGAAGCTTCTCATCTTAGCAAACCCAAAACCCTAATTCACACATCATGAAGAAATATGCGAATCATGGAAACTTGGTTTTGCTCATGGAACCGATTATACCATCACTCCAAAATATGTTGTGACCGGTTATAACATGATTCCCAATATAGGCTGGAATCGGTTACACCTTGCTGCACAAAGTAGTTTGTGACCGGTTACACCTTGCTTCCCGAAGTAGCCTGTGATCGGTTACACCTTGATTCCCAAAGGTAGCTTGTGACCGATTACAACTAACTTTCCAATTCATCTTGTGACCGGTTATACCTTGGATCCCAAAGTAACTTGTGACCAGTTACAACTTGCATTCCAATAAATCTTGTGATCGGTTACACCTTGATTTCCAATGTAACTTGTGACCGATTACAACTAGCTATATTATATAGGTTATGACCGGTTATACCATAAATCTCAACAAGTTAAGATAGGTTCTACCTTGTCATCTTATATTGGTCATTCAAAAGATATTACATAAAGAACCTGACCAATCATGATTTCCTTTCGATTTTGAAACAAGTTTTTAGAGCATAGCTCGGTTGAACCCACCAAGCGTTGGTATGTCAAGTTTGGTTGTCATATATTAGTGAGTCAAAACTCATCTAAGAGTCGCTTGATTATGTACTAGAGACAACCTCATTTAGGTTAGACTAGAAAGTCTAGGAATGTTGAGAC
Organism: Papaver atlanticum; assembly: GCA_023531105.1. Lineage (NCBI taxonomy): Eukaryota > Viridiplantae > Streptophyta > Magnoliopsida > Ranunculales > Papaveraceae > Papaver > Papaver atlanticum. Next base: position 1,799,715 of record JAJJMB010014398.1, on the reverse strand, counting down.
ATACAAGTATTACTCGAAGACCTGACGAACATGAAGAAGTAACGAGCTACAATGATGACATCATCCTTCCTCATGAGGTTAGTAATATTGACTTGAACTGTTTCATTCCTAACGTATCTTTCAAGTCGTGCTATATTGAAAAACATAACTATGAAGCTGTGTATGGATATATTACTCTAATAGCGAGACATAATCATATGATCATATATTAGGGAATTAGACTACGAAGTATTACGCTTATCTTTTGAACTTCGTAGATATGATATCGACATAATCTTATGAATGCTGTTATGATTATATGAATGGGTAAAGGTGAAGATTTCAGCCTAGGAAACAATGTTTTACATTTGTTTAAAGGAAGTACATTCATGAAGTTGTTTTATGAATCGAAAGGTAAATCACTAGGCTTATTGGTACGACTATTCATTGTAAATCTTTGGATTACCAATATGTGTGAGATGGAAGAACCGATCGTAAGTGTGTTATGTATCTTGGTACAACTAATCACAATGTCTGCCTTATGATTTGGTATGACCAGTTTTGATTAATTAGTGTAAATGATCCTAAGTAATCACCTGAGATGGTATGATCGATATTTTTAATTGGTATGACCGATCCTAGTAATTGGTGTGACCGATCACATATTTGTATAATCGATCCTTGTAATTGGTGTAACTGGTACTAGTAATTGGTGTAACAAATCCTAGTAATTGGTGTAACCGATCCTAGTGACTGGTGTGACCGATCACAAGCAATATCATGTGTATATGGTAACCGGTCCTGGTAATTGATGTAACCGATCCTAGTAATTGATGTAACCGGTCTTGGTAACTTGTGTGACCGATCACAAGTGCTTCCATATGAGGGTATAACCGATCCCAGTGATTGGTAGAACCGATTGAACCCATGGACTTGATTTGATATTTGATCAATCATATAGTTTTCTTGGAATACAGATGAACCATTTCTAAACTTGTTTGGAAGTGTGGTATAATCGATTCCAAGATTGTAAATATGAAAGAGGATATACAAAGAAGAGATGTTAACATTCTTTGAACACGTACAGTAACTCTTATCATTTATTGTTCAAAGATATTCCTTAGTACTCAAGGAGATCCTGTTCTGAAATAAATTAAGAATCTTTTAATTAAGGTTGTTAGTTTTATATCCTTTAATTACCATCAATTAAATGCATATCTCTAGAGAATAAAAATTAGTAATGTGCATTTACTAATTGGAGATTTTCTATTGAGAGATTTCGGGAAATATTGGACAAAGCATTTACTGGAATCATGAAAACTGAATGGGCATTTATTGCATATCTTGAGAATGCTTTCGGTTTTGGAAATTCCTTGGTGTCCAAACATCCTTGATCTATAAATACCTAAGTTTTCATTTCTAGCAAACTATCCTAAGAGCCAGGAAAATTTCATCTTTTTGTTGTTTCTGGTGGACCCGTCAAATCGGAGAGGAATGTGCCCTAATTAGGCGAAATCTCTTACGACCACTCATTTAAAGACTTCTGTAGGATCAAAAAGCTCTACAAGTACCGTTTGTGGGAAACTAGATAATTACAGTGTTATTAGTTTCCGATTGATTTGATTGACTAACGGTTGTTGAAACTTTGATTGCACCTAGTTTGTTTATTCTTGAGAATCTTCTCTTCTGATATAAGATTCACTCAAACTAGATCGAAGTATCGACGGGTTCTTTAGAACTGTTTGTAAATCTAAAGACATCTTGTGATAATCCATTGTTAACAGACTCCGTTCTGTGCGTGATTGATCACAAGAGATTCAAGTGGTGTTGTGCAGGTTTTAAATGAAGATTAAAGAAGATTTGAAGACGAATAAGATTTCTTATTGGTTTCTCATATCTTTGTGTTGCACAAACCTTGATCGGCTGAGATCCAACTAGAATCGGATTTATTCGTGTTAGAGCACTGCTCGGTCGAACTCGCAAGCGTTGCTATCTCAAGCTTGTTGTCAAGTTTAGTTGCCAAAACTATAAGTCTTGATTTCTAGTCTACTTATAGCTAAGTCTCGGACTAGGATAGAAAGTGTAGTTGAGCTCTAGACTCCACGACATTCATCATACAAATACGAAGAACTACTCAAGGAACTGATGGAACTTCATCGACTAAAAGGTATGTGGAGACTTGAACTTATCTATCACTCAAAAAGTCTATCTACTTTATCTCCTATATTGAGACAAAAGTCATATTACTATATAAACTTCGATTATACACATTTGCTATTTCAAGACGAGTTTATCTCGCTCTCGAAATATGTGTTGGTAAGCTTTTGCTTTGGCCAAGTTCATCTTTACAAGTGACGAAAATCATGTTGATTGTTTTAATCTCTTGAAAATTGCTTAGATGAAAAATAGAGCGTGACTAACCTCTATATATAACATCCTCTAAGAATGTTTCAATGATTGAAATAAAGAGTTTAGAATATGTAACCATCTTTGGATATAAGCATATATAGTGTGTTTGCACATTAGTGTATAAGTCCAAAACCGGGAACCAAATGTATGCATACTTGTGTGTATACAAAATGGTTGATGGAGACTGGGTAAGTATGCGTACCCGTATGCATACTGGCGTAAGTTCACGTCCGTGAATTTCTGTTGAGTTTGGAAATCAAAACCAACTCATCCAGTTACTTAAGTACGCGTACCCATACGCATACTGGCAGAAAGTTCACGTCCGTGAATTTCTGCTGAGTTTGAAAACCAAACAAAACTCAAATCCGGTTACTTAAGTACGCATACCTGTACGCATACTTAAGTGTGTTACTTTCTAAAATTGGTTTATTCGTGAACTTAAATTTATATAAACTAAGGAATGCATATTTGCAAACCGTGGCTATAAAGTTCATGAATCGATTCGAGTGAATCAAAACCAATTTTGCTTCGATTGTGTCTTGTATACTTCTATGAGATCTAAACAATTGAACAACTCTTGAACTAGTTCATTTGAGTCATTTTAACTAGTTATGGTGAAGATTAATAAGGTTGATATGAAAGTGCTCATATGGCTAACCATTTGGTTAACTGCTGTTGAACCAACGACTTGTACACGTTTAGGTACGGTCATACAAACCTAAATGACGTATACTTCATTTGTGTATAACAAGCTAAGTTCGGTCTAACGGTTGAAAGATATTAGCTTGAATCTAATCAGGTTTTCATCTAACGGTGAATATTGAATGCTTTGTTACCAAGGTAACTTAGATTGCAAACCCTGATTTGGAGACTATATAAAGGAGAACTCTACCAACTGGGAAAGTTAATCCCCATACCTCCTGTGTGATACTAGTTGTATAAGCTAGAGTCGATTCTCCTTTAACCTTAGGTTTCTACCGAGACCCTGTAGGTTAACGACTTGAAGACTTCATTGGGATTGTGAAGCCAGACCCAACTATTTTCTCTGTAGTTGCATGATCTGATCTTGCCCGATTCTATCGTATTGAGTACAATTGAAATAATTGACTCGAGATTAATTTCTCCAATAGGTAAGATAAAAGTAATCACAAACATCTTCGTCTCATCGTTTGTGATTCCACAATATCTAGTTTCGCCATCATACGATTTAGATTATTGTGAGGTGATTGATAATTCTAGGCTGTTCTTTGGGAATATAAGTACGGGTTATCGATTGGTTCCTGTTCATCTTGATTTATCAAAAGACGGAACAAAAACTCGTAGGTATTTCTATGGGAGACAGATTTATCTATTTTTGTATACTCTTCTGTGTGAGACAAATTTGTTTAATAAAGTCTTCGACTTTGGGTCGTAGCAACTCTTAATTGTGGGTGAGATCAGCTAAGGGAATCAATTACGTAGTATCATGTTGGGATCAGAGACGTAAGGAGCGCAACTGCACCTTGGATCAGTATGAGATTGATTGGGGTTCAACTACAGTCCATACCAAAGTTAGTTTGTAGTAGGCTAGTGTCTGTAGCGGCTTAATATAGTGTGCGTTCAATCTGGACTAGGTCCCGGGGTTTTTCTGCATTTGCGGTTCCTCGTTAACAAAACTTCTGGTGTCTGTGTTATTTCTTTTCCGCATTATATTTTGTTATATAATTGAAATATCACAGGTTATGCGTTGAATCAATCAATTGGGAAATTTGACCTTTGGTTGTTGATTGAAATTGATTGATACTTGAACATTGGTCTTTGGTACCGTTCAAGTTAATTTCTCTTGTATTCAATTAGACTCGTAGATTTCTATTTGCTTGAGTAAGGATTGAATCGAGAAATTGAGATATAACTCTTTGATATACTTTTTATTAAAATTGAGTCTGACTGTCTAGTTGATTCTCTTAAAAGTATATTGGAGTTAGTCCATACAGATTGCTAAGCGAATTATTGGGTGAGGTTATTGTACCCCCACTTTTTCAATTCGATTGATTAGTTGCATGAGATCGACATCACTTTATAGTTTCTTATTGGAATCTATATCGATTGATTGTGAATCTAAACTTGATTACTTTTGTAGTTATTATGATCTAACCAGGCAAAGGAGTTTATTAGCTTAAATGGAAGAGCGACTTGAGATATCTTATCTTAAAGAACCAATAGAGTTGTTACCAAACAGATTTGTTGTTCCTTTACTGTTTGGAATACGATCCAAAGGAATTGTTCCAGTGCGTGCACTCATCGAAGTCGAAAGCGCAGGGATACTGAGGAAACTAAGTGAACTAGAGTTAGTTGCTTGGTCTCAACTATATGAAGTTGGTTTAGATTTTGTATAGAGGCTTAATTCTGAGAGTATTCAATTCTGGACTAGGTCCCGGGGTTTTAATGCATTTGTAGTTTTCCTCGTTAACAAAGTCTTGCTGTGTGATTTACTTTTCTATTTCCGCAATTATATTTGTTTATATAATTTGAAGTAAATTATACAAACGTTAACTCCGCTTTACTTGATAGTTATCCTATAGAGTTTGGTTAAGTCCGAACCTATTATCAAGTAATCACACTTTGGTAGTCGTATTGTCTCGATCTCGTATCCATAGACAATCACACAAAGTGTGAATACCGATTTTTAGTATTGTCTCGACTTTGTCCATTGACAATCACTTTCGATAAGAGGACTTATAGGTGGAAAATTAAAGATTGTGTTGTATTTGGGTACCCTCGTCTTTTCAATTGGTATCAGAGCTTGTAAACACGAAAAGATCTAACAATCTGTGTTTGGTGCGATCCAACCTATAAGACATGAGTCAAAGTAGAGTTAAGCGCTAGCGAAAACTAAAGAAAGACACAGTTAACGTATCGCAGGAGGTTATTGATCCATTCTCAGAATCAGTCTGTGAGCAATTGCTTACTTACAAAAATGGGTTAAATATCTCTAACGAGCTATTAGTGAAAGCTCGGGATGAGTTGAAAGCAATAACTACTGAATGTAAAAGGCTTCATCAAGATCAAGAAAATTTGAGGGAAGTTGCTTCTCAACAAATATAAGGTCTTGAAGACAAAGCAAGTGTTATTCTCTCTCAAACAAAATTGTTAGAGAAAGAACGTGATGCTTCTCTTGAAAAGGTTCTTTTGTTGGAAAATAAACTTGCTGAATGTGATGCAAGGATTAACTCTCAACAAAAGAGTTTTGAAGAGAAAGAAAGTGAATATTTCTCACGAGAAAAATGCCTTGAGGCTGATCTAGCTGGTGTTCTTGATAAAATCAAGACGTTGGAAGAAGAAATTTTGGATCTTAAAAGGTTCAATGTTAGCTCAAACAATTTAACCTCAATGTTAGAAGCAAGTAGAAATCATCGTGATACACGAGGATTGGGCTATAAGGGAATATATGCTTCAAATGTTAACAAAGAGGTAAAATTTGGCAAAGCTACTAATTCTTCTCAACTAGAGGCTTCCACTGATGTCAAAGATGCTCATATTTCTTGTAAAGAAGAAAATCCTGTCAAGCCTAAGAATCAACAATCAAAGAAAACACTTTTGCTAATGTCAAGAAAGCAACAACGTTGAACAAAGATAAGAAGAAGAAGAAAACTCGTCGAGCTCCAATACAAGCGGATCACAAAAAGGTAACATTAAAACTCAGACTTCGTATGTTACTATGCATTGTTATTATTATGGTAATAAAGGGAACTTGCAATGGGGATGCAAAGTTCGTAAGATGCATGATGCCCTTTCCTTTGTATCAAATGAGTTGGCTAAATTTGCACCCCAAAAGAAATCAGATTGTTATTATCCTAAGTTTAGGCAAAAGAATTATTATAATGATAGTTCAAATTTTTCCTATCGCTTGACAAGGTCATCTCATAAAAGACCCAATTATAGAAAGAGAGATGACTTTGTAAATGCAAAGACAAGATCTGATGTTCCAAATTGGAGAAAGGATGTTTCGCAATGTATCCAAAAGGGCAATGGTCCTAATGGTATGAAGGAGAATGCCGCTCTTGCGAAACTATCTCTGAATTTGTCCTGAAGTCCTCCATAGCCAAACAGGGACCAAAGGTTTGTCACAAGAATGACACTCAATTAATTAATATTGAGAGATTCCTTGAAAGACTAAAGAAAGACATCATGCTGTCTAAAGTCTCTTGTCCTAGTGAACGTTGTGATAATGACACTCTTCATCACAAGTCAAAAAGGAAAAACAAGAGATGGAACAAGAGAAATCAAATCAAGCAAGAGGTCAAGAGTGATTCCGTCTTAGTCCCTTGTGACAATGATGACAAGGCTCAAATGAACACAACCTAGTTATGTTGGAATGTGCATGCTCACCTTTGTGCTCAATCTTATGAAGGGTGAGGAAGTACATGAAACTGAGCACATGAACTCTCGGTTATTATATGACTAATTAACATCTTTTGGGAGATTTCTTTTCTTCTATACTCATACCTTCTCTATCTATATTTGAGATTTTGATATAAACGGTACATTTGAGTTTATGATGTTGATATATTCATGTCATATATGTTTAGCTATTGTTTTTACGGTTAAAACGAGCCAAAAATCGCTGAATTCGGACATTGTATGCAAAAGTTATGTCTAAAACAGTTTCGTGTATGGATTGATGTTGTGTAACCGGTCCTGGTAATTGGTATGACCTGTCACAAGTAATCACCATAATCCATCCTAGTGATTGGTGTGATTGGTCCATACGAAGGAGTGTAAAACTGTTTTGCCTATAACTTCTTTGTCCGAACTCGGAATGACCTCATTTTTTTGCGTTGTTTTTGTAATTAAATTTCCTACAAGATTGAGGTAGTTGCAATACTTGATTTACTATTGAATATTTTTGGTGTATTGCATTTTAGTTTATGAGATAAACTATTGTGTTTCAGTCTCATATATTGGCTCACTTCCTTATGGTTAGTGACTTTTGAGTATAGCCGATCTTTGGGTCATATCTTCGTGATTGCTATATCAAAATAATATGAAATTTGTGATGTTGTAGCTCATATGTAAGTCATATATACTAGTGTTTTTTTATGTTCTATAAACCAAATAATTGGTATACATATGAGAACTCTGGGTCTATGGGATGTCTGATTTCGGTTTTCATAACCTTAATATTCGATCTCATATGATGTTACCCTTATGGTTTGTATGGCTTTTTGATTTAGCGGGATCAAGTTCTAGCCCATGTTTTCATAGGATCATAAGGTGTTCCGATTGAAACTCATATGTGAAAAGTCGCAATATGTTGAATCAATTTGTGTTTACATGAGTTGTGTTTAGCATAACATATGTGTTTTGGGGTTTTCAACTTTTGCTATTGGCACGCATTAGTTAAAATCATTTCAACCTTTCTCTGGTAAAGGTTGCCTTTGTTTTTGTTCTTTTGTTCTTGCGAGAGGATGACAACATACTGGGGGAGAGTTCTTATTTGAACTTACGCTTAATGATATATCTTTTTGGGGAGAAGAGGATGTGGAATCTGAGGTAACGAATTTGTTAGTTAATCATTTTCCTGTTTAAGAAAAGCCTGTTTATATTGCATATATTTTGCTTTTGCTTAACGAAATTTCGGTGCAATTGATATATTCCATTATGATGTGTATGGATGTGTGTGTGTGATTCAATTGTTTCCGGTTAAAAAAAAATGTGTCAATTTGTATGGTTTATTGTTTGTTATCTTCTTTATTGTTGGGTACCAAGTGTTTTTGCTTAACGAAATTTTGGTGCAATTGCGGTGCTATAATGTCTATGTTTGTTTCAATTGCTTCCGGTTAAGAAAATAATTGTACAAGTCAATTTATTTTGGTTTGTATGTATTGTTTATGGCTTAAAAAAATACGAGATCATTTGTTTAGTCCAATTCGATTCAGGATAAGAGAAACTAAGTTAATTCTGATCTTAGTTAGACTTATCAAATTGAAGGATTCGGTTATTCATGTCTAATCGAATGCCTTGACAAGAAATACTAGTTAACTAACCTAGTGCTTGTCTTGTCTAAAGAGAAAGGTCTAAGTTATTTTCTGAATAATTAGAGCCTGATGAGAGAAATAAAGTTCATTCTGATCTTTATTTTGGTCTTATCGAAATAAGCGATTGTATGTATGCAATCGGTTTAACAAGGGAACTAAATTTCTTGGTCAATTTGTTAAAATATTAGGGAAAATTGCTTCGGGCAATAGTTTTCCTTGATAACATATTAAAACTAAATTACTTGTAGTTTCGGTTTTAATGTTGGTTATCTAAAGTGGTATGTGAAACCTTCGTGCTTAACTCTTATAGGTTGTTTACAAGTCTTTTGGATTTGTAAGATCCTTTCGGTTTGACCTGTATTTGCTCGAACCTTTGTCATTTTGTGACAAAAAGAGGGAAAAATATATGGAGTAAACAAGTGATTTGCAATCACTAAGGAAAGGACAATTGTGCTTACACATTATATCTAACGAAAGAGTAAAGCATTGACTAAGGGGGAGAAACATATCATATTGTTGTGTAGTCATTCTGTACTACAGAGGGGAATAACAAAGATGTTCGGATTGAATATCTACCTATCTTACCTTTAGGGGAAGTATAAGCTTTGTTATTCAGATGTCAACATCGGCATTTATTGATTGAATATATGCAGGTTATTGTGCTGTTGAAACTTGGAATCAAGCGTTTGTATAATGAATTCTTGTAATTTGTTTATCCATATGTATTAAGAGTTTTGTCACTAAAATTGATAAAGGGGGAGATTGTTAGAGCATAGATCGGTTGAACCCACCAAGCGTTGGTATGTCAAGTTTGATTGTCATATTTTAGTGAGTCAAAACTCTTCTAAGAGTCGCTTGATTATGTACTAGAGACAACTTCATTTAGGTTAGACTAGAAAGTCTAGGAATGTTGAGACATACAAGTATTACTCGAATACATGAAGAACGTGAAGAAGTAACGAGCTACAACGATGACATCATCCTTCCTCTTGAGGTTATTAATATTGACTTGAACTGTTTCATTCCTAACGTATCTTTCAAGTCGTGCTATATTGAAAAACATAACTACGAAGCTGTGTATGGATATATTACTCTAGTAGTAAGACATGATCATATGATCATAGAATTAGGGAATTAGACTATGAAGTATAACGCTTATCTTTTGAACTTCGTAGATATGATATCGACATAATCCTATGAATGCTTTTATGATTATGTGAATGGGTAAAGGTGAAGATTTCATCCTAGGAAACAATGTTTTACATTTGTTTAAAGAAATTACATTCATGAACTTGTTTTATGAATCGAAAGGGAAATCGCTAGGCTTATTCGTACGGCTATTCATTGCAAATCTTTGGATTACCAATATGTGTGAGATGGTAAAACTGATCGTAACTTTGTTATGTATCTTGGTACAACCAATCACAATGCCTAACTTATGATTTGGTATGACTAGTTTTGATTAATTAGTGTATCCGATCCTAAGTAATCACCTGAGATGGTATGATCGATATTTGTAATTGGTGTGACCGATCCTAGTAATTGGTGTAACCAATCACAGAGTTTTGTAATCGATCCTTGAAATTGGTGTAACCGATCCTAGTGACTAGTGTGACGAATCACAAGCAATATCATGTGTATATGGTAACCTATCCTGGTAATTGATGTAACCGATCTTGGTAACTGATGTAACCGGTCCTGGTAACTTGTGTGACCGATCACAAGTGCTTCCATATGAGGGTATAACTGATCCCAGTGATTGGTAGAATCGATTGAACCCATGGATGTGATTTGATATTTGATCAATCACATAGTTGTCTTGGAATAAAGATGAACCAATTCTAAACTTGTTTGGAAGTGTGGTATAATCGATTCCAAGATTGTAAATGTGAAAGAGGATTTACAAAGAAGAGATGTCAACATTATTTTTACACGCACAATAACTCTTATCTTTTATTATTCAAAGATATTCCCTAGTACTCAAGGAGATCCTGTTCCGAAATAAATTAAGAATCTTTTAATTAAGGTTGTTAGTTTTACATGCTTTAATTACCAGCAATTAAATGCATATCTCTAGAGAATAAAAATTAGTAATGTGCATTTACTAATTGGAGATTTTCTATTGAGAGATTCGGTGAATATTGGACAAAGCATTTACTGGAATTATGAAAACCGAATGGGCATTTATTGCATATCTTGAAAATACTTTCGTTTTTGGAAATTCCTTGGTGTTCAAACATCATTGGTCTATAAAAAACCTAAGTTTTCATTTCTAGCAAACTATCCTAAGAGCTAGGCAAATTTCATATTTTTGTTGTTTCTGGTGGAGCCGTCTAATCGGAGAGGAAAGTACCCAAAGTAGGTGAAATCTCTTACGACCGCTTGTTTAAAGACTTCTATGGGATCAAGAAGCTCTACGAGTACCGTTGGTGGGAAACTAGATAATTGCAGTGTTATTAGTTTTCGATTGATTTGATTGACTAACGGTTGTTGAAACTTTGATTGCACCTAGTTTGTTTGTTCTTGAGATCTTCTCTTCTGATATAAGATTCACTCAAACTAGATCGAAGTATCGACGGGATCTTTAGAACTGTTTGTAGATTTATAGACATCTTGTGATAATCCATTGTTAACAGACTCCATTCTGTATGTGATTGATCACAAGAGATTCAAGTGGTGTTGTGCAGGTATTTATTGAAAATTAAAGAAGATTTGAAGACGAAGAAGATTTTTTATTTAGTTCTCATATCTTTGGGTGTGCACAAACCTTGATCGGCTGGGATCCAACTAGAATCGGATTGATTCGATTGATTAGTTGCGTGAGATCGGCATCACTTTATAGTTTCTTGTTGGAATCTATATAGATTGATTGATTATCTAAACTTGACTACTTTGGTAGTTATTGGATAGATTGATCTAACCAGGAAAAGGAGTTTATTAGATTAAACGGAAGAGCCTTTGCATATGACTTGAGATATCTTTATGTTGAAAGAATCAATAGAGTTGTTACCAAACAGATTTGTTGTTCCTTTACTGTTTGGAATACGATCCCAGGGAATTGTTCCGGTGCGTGCACTCATTGAAGTCGGAAGCTCATGGATACTGAAGAAACTAAGTGAACCAATAGTAGTTGCTTGGTCTCAACTATACGAAGTTGGTGTAGATTTTGTATAGCGGCTTTATTATGAGAGTATTCAAATTCTGGACTAGGTCCCGGGGTTTTTCTGCATTTGCAGTTTTCCTCGTTAACAAAATCTTGTTGTGTGATTTAATTTTCTATTTCTGCAATTATATTTGTTTAAATAATTTGAAGTAAATTACACAAACGTTAACTCCGCTTTACTTGATAGTGATCCTATAGAGTTTGGTTAAGTCCGAACCTATTATCAAGTAATCACACTTTGGTAATCGTATTGTCTCGATCTCGTATCCATAGACAATCACACAAAGTGTGAATACCGATTTGTAGTATTGTCTAGACTTTGTCCATAGACAATCACTTTCAGTAAGAGGACTTATAGGTGGATAAATTAAAGATTGTGGTGTATTTGGGTACCCTCGTCTTTTCACAAGTTCATATATGTACTATATAATGCACACATAATCAAACAAATATATACAATAGATTATGTCGATGTCATATTTACGAAGTTTAAAAGATAAGCGTTATACTTCGTAATTCAATAAATTCCTTGACACTTTGATCATAATGTCATGACCAAGTCTACCACTAGAGTATTATTTTTATACATCTTTGCATGTTATGTTTTCAATATAATCCGACTTGAAAGATACGTTAGAAATGAAAACAAAATCAAATCAATATTACTAACCTCAAGAGGAAGGATGATGTCATCGTTGTAGTCGTTACTTCTTCACTTTCTTTAGGTCTTCGGAGTAATACTTGTACGTCTCAACATTTCTATATTTTCTAGTCTAACCTAAACGAAGTTGACTCTAGTATTTAATCAAGCGACTTTAGATGAGTTTTGATAGTAAAATATGACAACCAAACTTGACATACCAACGCTTGGTGGGTTCAACCGAGATATGCTCTAACAATCTCCCTCTTTGTCAATTTTAGTGACAAAACTCTTATTACATATGGAGCTAAACGAATTACAAAATAACTCATTCTTCATACGCTTGATTCCAATTTCAACAACACCCTGCATATATTCAATAAATAAATGCCGTTGTTTACATTTGAATAACAAAAGTTTTTACTCCCCCTAAAGGCAAGATAGGTAAATATTCAATCTGAACATCTTTGATATTCCCCTTTTATAGTATGAAATACTACACATCATTATGATATATTTATCCCCCTTAGTCTATGCTTTACTCTTTCGTAGATACAACGTTTAAGCACAAATGTCCTTTTCTAGTGATTAAAAATCACTTGTTTACTCCATATATTTCTCCCCCTTTTTTCCACAAAAATGACAAAGGTACGAGCAAACAAAGGAAAAACCGAAAGGATCTTACAAATCTATAAGACTTGTAAAACCTATAAGAGTTAAGCACGAAGGTTTCACATACCATTTTAGATAACCAATATTAAAACCGAAACTACAAAAGTAACTTAGTTTCAATATGTTATCAAGGAAACAATTTCCAGAAGCAATTTTCCATTTATTCTGACAAATCGACTAAGATACTTAATTCTTTTGTCGAACCGATTGCGTACGTACAATCGCTTGTTTCGAAAAGACCAAAATAAAGATCAGAACTAACTCTATTCCTATGATCAGGCTCTAATTATTTCAGAAAATAACTTAGACCTTTCTCTTTAGATAAGACAAACACTAGGTTAGTTAACTAATTTTTCTTGTCAAGGTATTCGATTAAACTTGAATAACCGAATCCTCCAATTGATAAGTTTAACTAAGATCAGAATTAACTTAGTTTCTCTTATCCGGAATCATATGGACTAAACAAATGACCCCGTAATTTTGTTAAGCCAAAAACAATAGATACAAATCAAAATAAAATGACTTGCAATAGTTTTTCTTAACCGGAAGCAATTGAAACAAATACAAACATTACAGCACCGCAATTGCACCGAATTTTGTTAAGTAAAAACACTTGATACCCAGCAATAAAGAAGATGCCAAATCATAAGTCAATAAATTGACACAGTTTTTCTTAACCGGAAACAATTGAATCATAAAAAGCAATCATACACAATAATGGAACATATCAATTGTACCGAAATTTTGTTAAGCAAAAGCAAAATATATGCAATGAACTTAAGCTTTTCTTAAACAGGAAAAACGATTAACTAACAATAAAAATCGTTACCTCAATTTCCACAGCCACTTCTCCCCAGAAAGATATATCATTTAAGCACTAGTTCAATAAGAACTCTCCCCCAGTGTGTTTTCATCCTCTTGCAAGAACAAAAAAACAACAACAAAAGCAACCTTTACCACAGAAAGGTTAAATCGGTTTTAACTAATGCGTGCCAATAACAAAAATTTAAACCCGAAGCACAAATGTTATGCTAAACACAACTTATGTAAACATAAATTGATTATCAACATATTGTGACTTTTCACATATGAGTTTCAATCGAAACACCTTATGATCCTTTGATAAAGCCTACCAACAAGGGCTAGAACTTAATCTCGCTAAATCAAAAAGACACACAACCATAAGGGTTCATCACCATATGAGATCAAATATTTAGGTTAATAAAAATCGAAACTAAACATCTCATAAATCCGAAAGCACATAGCATAAAATAATGGAAGCATTCATACACAGGCTATGCAATCGGAATTATCAAATAATGGAACAAAGATTATAAAATAATAATTTTATTCATTCATAAATAGATATTGATAGTTTATTCAAATAGACCTTATATAAAATATCGAAATAAATCAACAAATTGATATATATTTTCTGATTAGATCTTTGAACAGTCTTTCTCAAAGATCGTCCTCAATATCCTCAAATTTTTTGGGATCTTCATCTACAACATCATGACTGATTTCCCGGATTCGACACACGGTACCTTGATTATGTTCATAGGATAAAGCATTAACCTTCCGATTAATATTCCTTGCATACTCCCTATTACCGATTCCAAGTTTAATCAGTTTTCTTTGGTTACGGATAACAGTTCTTAGTAATGCTGCCTGTTTATGATGAGTTTCAACAGTACCGAGGAGGACTTGGCGAAGATTGAGAATATCAATCTTAGCATCCAAACTGTTTTGGACAAGAAGATTAGTAACTCATGCATGAGATGTCACATCTTCATTCTCTTTTCCTTTATCCCCACAACCTGATTTCTTGAAGGAAACAACAAGATTAACAGTTTCACTAGAAACCATTCACTCAGGGCTTTCAGAATATCGGCTTGAGATCTGGTTTGAGGATACATCTTTTAGTATAAGTTCTCAAACAAGATGAGTACATATACCATAGGATTTCAACACATACCAAACATAGGTATCACCCTTAAATAAATAATTCTGACCAGATTCGAAAATAAATTCACATCTTATGTGTCTTCTTATCCTAAATATGTTTTCGAAAAAGAATCAAACTTCAAAATTATGTAGCTAAAAATACTTTAGACAAGAAAACTTATCCCGTTTACACAAGTTGTTTTATGACAACTGTTTATACCCCATTAAAATGGTGCACGTACATCCCGCACAAGGTGTTCAATAATTGTGAAATATGGTTTATTATGGAAACCCGTTTTACTTATCAAAGAAGCCCATTAGTTTATTAAAGAAACCCGGTGGTTTATTAAAAAACCCTTTTGACTTATTTTAGAATCCCGGTCTACTTTATTAAAGAAACTGTTTTGCTTAACATGGAAGCTCAATTTGGTTTATTATGGAAACCACTTTGCTTAATAAGAAAGCTCGATCTGGTTTATTATGGAAACCCACTTGGCTTGATATGGAAGACCAATACGGTTCATTATAGAATTCAACTTGGCTTAATATGGAAGCCAATCTGGTTTATTGTAGAAACCCATTTGGCTTATCATTGAAGTCCATTTTTTTTTTATTATGGAAACATAACTGGCTTATATTGGAAGCACAATTGACTTATTATTGAAGATCATTTTTGTTTATTATGGAAACATAACTGGCTTATTTTGGAAGCCTGATTGGCTTATTATTAAAGCCCATTGGTTTATGATGGAAACCCATTTTTGCTTATTATGGAAGCCACAAGACCCATGGTTCGGTCCACCAACCCAAATTATCCTCTCTCCAGGAAAGGGGTTTTAATTTGGATAAGGGCCATGAGGACTAGGATATTTAAAAAAGAATATTGGTCTTTGGAACTATCTAAGATAATTATGGTTATATTAAATCCTAACAAAAAGTGGACAAAATTACCATGGGTTGATTATCTTGGGTAGTTATAGTCAGTGTAGTTAATCTCGGCCATCTCGGCCGAGATATCGCCGATTATTTCGGTCTCGCTAGTAGAGCGAAACGAGAACTAACTTATCGCGAAACGATATTCTGCCCAAAAAGATCGTCTATCTCGGCCAAAACCGGTCTGTTTCGGTCAAAAATTGCCCGAAATTTCCTTTTATAAGATAACAACTCCAACGTGGGGAAGAATAAACATCATCAAAACAATCTCTGATGAGATAAAAAGATCATCACATAAACCCATTGAAACGACCAAAAATTGTTTCATATATTAAACTAGTCATTATTTGATGTCTCTTTTCATTCGTTTGAGATCTCTGGCTAGTTTTAGGTGATTTTGGAGTACGTTGGAGCATGAGAAAGATAAATATAGGGAGAAGAGATGCAGGGGATATGAAGAAGTATTGATGAGAAGGAAAAACAAGAAGTTCTTTCTTTACTGTACATGGATGGATGTGACCAAGTTGTGAAAACCAGGAAGTATTTTATTATTGCACGTGGATGGATGTTATAACTTCCAACCTTTAAGAGGTGTAATATGGCCAAAACACTCTATGTATATATTATTAAGCATAAAATTGTATAAAATTTGGATGGATATTACACCGATATTTGGAACCGAGATCTCCCCGATACAGAGTTGTATCAGTGTACCAGTCCTCAGCCGAGACAAACCGATATCCGATATTAATTACATTGGTTATAGTTAAGAATTATAGAAATACTGACAAAAAGAGGATAATTATCTTTGTTTTAAATTATTATTAGGATAATAATTAAGATAAATGCAAATCCCTAACAGAAAGAGGAAGGAATAATTCCTAAGAGAGAGTATAATTATTATTCAAGATAATAATTAAGATAAATGAGAATTATGATAAGTATTAGAGGAATAACAAACTTTATCATGAATCTGGTTGTTTTCTAGATTTATACAGATAAGGGAAGTTATTAAGATAACTGTGGAACCCAAAAGCTAGATCTAGTTGCTTCCTATAAATAGAGGCTAAATCCTAAATCAAAAGGTACAGATTTTCTATCCTTTTCCACACAATACATCTGCTAAGAAACTCTCCCTGACTTTAGCATCGGAGTGTTTTTGTAGGTACCCCCACCATTCAACATCAATCACACTATCATCAACTATTTTTCATGGAGTAAAATCAACAGTTGGAGATCGGTCAACACTAATCTCAGTTTCATCATCATTTTTGGTGGAATCAAACCAACAGTTGATATCTAATCCATCTACATACATCTCGAAGAGTGTTGGGGTAAATATTTTTGCACCAATATCTTTTGGCGCCGACTAAGGGGACTCAAGCAAAAGATCGTGTTTCCCTAATGAAAAAAGTTTTTCTTTCCAAGCGTTTTTTGAAAAGTAGGGTTGAAGAAACCGCTACGATAGTTGAAAAAACTATTACGACAGTTGAAGAAATTGTTACGAGGGTTGAAGAAACCGTTACGACTATTGAAGAAACCGTTGTGTGGGTTTAAGAAACCGTTGTGAGGGTTGAATAAACCGTTGCGAATGTTGAAGAAACTGTTGCGCATGCAGTAGCAGCAGGCGTTACAGACTATTACAGGAACAGTAACAGTGAACCAAGTGTTGCATACAACAGCAACAGCTAAACAGACGTTATAGACAATTATAGTAACAACAACAGTTATCATTACAGAAAGCATTAAAACAGGAACACTTGTTTTCCATTGCAAAACCATTGTTACAAAAAGCTGCTAAAAGAAAAGAAATCACATGGAATTTTTACTTGTTCATGTACCTACTGGAAATCATCCTAATCAACGTGTCATCAATCAAACAATTCGAAGCGTTGTTGTCCAGAAAACCAGCACGACAGGAGCGTGACAAACCACATGGAACGGAAGAGGCTCTAGAAAGGCGATTGCAAAATCAAAATGATAAAGGAAAAATGAAATTGTAAGAAACAACCGTCAAACGCGACCAGGTCCCATGTGATGACGATTATTATTTACACAGGTTGCTTCATAACCCCTAACCCTGGTTTATTGTGGAAACCCGGTAATTTAAAAGTATCGTCAGTAGGATCATGGCCCCCATGGCCGTGGTGACCATGATCGCTAAATGCCCAAAGAAAATTAGTACCATGCAATCAAAAAAGATAGGTGATCCAGACAAGTCATAAGACACGCAACTAATGTAGGAAGAAAGACAATCCGTCTCGCGATTGATCAAATTCAACATGTCTTAAAAAGATCAAACATTAACGGGCACGTTTGGAAATATCTCTACAGGAGGATAAAGTGTCTCCTAGCACGAAGTCAAAATCAACATATTTCAGGAAGGTCGAACAAAATGAGACTTCATTTTCAACAACACTGCAAGTAACGTGGGCGGCTAGGGAGCGAAAAACGAAAAGAAAGTGTTTTAATAATATCTAGAGCT
This sequence comes from Papaver atlanticum, assembly GCA_023531105.1. Lineage (NCBI taxonomy): Eukaryota > Viridiplantae > Streptophyta > Magnoliopsida > Ranunculales > Papaveraceae > Papaver > Papaver atlanticum. Next base: position 1,781,470 of record JAJJMB010014398.1, on the reverse strand, counting down.
AAAAAATGAGCTGGAGTGCAAATAAAGAAATATTAAAAAAAATATAGAGGCAGTCAACCCGTAGACCGGAGATTATCGCACATTAATTATTCCCAAATACATGACTTTGAAGACGGCAAATGCTGGGCGGGGAAAATATTAAAGAACACGTGGAGATATACTTTGACCGAGCACAAACTCTGCAGAGCGGGAAAGAAAGAAAAAAAAAATTTGCAGTGGAACCGTACCTGCATTTTGTGACTTGAGAGGTGAGAAGGAATGGCTTGGTAAGGCACATCAAAGATGCTATGGGAATTATATATTATAGGTTGCGGAGCTTGGGGCATATGATTTTATTACAAGGACACTTTTGGCCTCCAATGCAAAAGTGACGTAAAAGAAGAATGCACGGTTGTAAACTGCGCAAACCTCTTTTGAGGATGCTAGCAAACGTTATATCGTGCCATGACTCCATGGCGATTCTGCAAGCGAAATTTGATATTAGTGATCAATTTCTTGCTGCACCTGTGGGCGTCAAATATCTATCAGCTGCAACCTACTACATCACCAAATGGGTAGAAGCGGTAGATTCGAAACAATCAAACTTTTTTTGTCAACTAGATTCACTGCCCAGTACATGAACAACCACTCGATGAGGTATACCCTAAGCGATTCTGTTATGTTATAAATTTAGTTTATAATACAGGCCTTAGTTTGGTAAGAATTGAGAACACATCTTACATGTACTTATCGAAGAAGTACCTATAAAAGATTTCTATTAAAGAGAAATAACAAAAACAAAATATACTATTAAAAGTACTTAAAAGGGCTTCGGATAGTCTGCGACCTATTTAGGTGTTTCCTTGTGTCCCACTAGTAATAATCCGCCATGTGTCCAAATTAGGTTACTATAAATAGAAAAAGATATCACCGTTAGAGAGTAGAGAAAATCAAGGAAGAAAAATCAAAGCAATAAAGAATCAAACCAAATTATAGATACTTTTTTACCGAACCTACTTTCTTGCACATAAGTAAAATTCTAGATTTTGTTTGTGCTGTGAAAATGTTGTTCTTTGCCTTTGAAAAGGATGACCTTTTGCAAATATTAGTTGTGTATGCTAGACATATTAGTGGTTTATGGTCGAAATAAATCATGTATTGAATTAGATTTTCATCTTCATGTAATTTTCCTTTGTGAAACGAGGATGCAGTTTAATTTACCGTACTCTGTTATTTTGGAATTCTTTTCATGTTTATTTAATCTACCTTACTCTATTATGATAAATTAAATCACCACTGTTACCCATAGCTCTTAAGGTTTGATCATCTTAAATTGTATAAGTAAAGACCTCATTTGATTGCGCTAATAAAATAGCCAAAGCACAAGGGACCTAATCAATTTCTTGTTTTGATATATCGTTCTTTTTCCCGCCAATTCTTCTTATAGCAACTGAAAATCTAAAGATGGTGTTGATATACTTGTTTCCGTTAGGAAGTAGGTTCGGAAAAAAAGGTCTGTATAAATTGATTAAGTCTTTATTGTTTTTATATTTTTCCTAATTATCTCTGATCTCTAACTGTAATATCTTCTTTTATTTAGGTAAACTATTTTGGACACATGGTGAATTATTACTAGTGGGACACAAGTGGACACCTAACTGGGTTACAGACGATCAGAAGCCCTTAAAAAGAAGGAAAATACAGACTAACAAAGAAAGAAAGGTCAACTTGGAGGCAGATGATCTACAAAAATAAGACAAAAAATTGGATCTATGAAACGGATTTCGGGTTTCATTAATGGAGCAAAGAAAAATGGAGATTGAGTATTAAAGAAGAAAAAACAGAGCAGATGCCTACTTAAAAGAAAAAGCTAGCAAAGCAAAGAGGGGAAGACGAGGTTCTGGTGTGAATCCATTGAGGAGTCCACCCGACTATATATATATAAGACAAATTTATGGTTATAGTGGGAGAAACAAGTCCAAATGAATTTCATCAAGAATTAAATTCCCCAAGGTACAAGGATAAGTTCTAAAGAAATCAAAATATGATTTGAAATGGCGGTTACTCTTGGAATCAATGAAGAATAAAACACTCATAGTGTATGGAGAAAATTGTTCTCTTTTGTCCACAAGTTTTAGTATTCTACCTGCAGTTATGGGGCTGCCAGTCCTAGTCCGGAGACACACGACCATGCACATAGACTTGGAATTTACATCTGAAGCTGGTGAGTGGACCGTACAATCTTTCTTAAACCAATTGATAAGTGAATTAAACACCTTGATTTATTATTTATTGTTTATGTTTACTTTGCTATTTTTCTTGTGAATTATGTATTTTACGTTCATTTTGAGTTTTGTAGGTGTTTTGGAGTCATGTGACAAGAAAAAATGGAAATTGGAGCTCAATTCAACATTTGGCGAGCTCAAGAGTTGACAGATTAAAAGTGTAAAAGCTTTTTTGTCGCAAACAAGAATTACCAGAGCACCGGGGAACCAGTACTGGACGCTGCCAATGAAATCCTCTTTGTGAATTGCTGAAGACAGGATACAGTTCATGAAGGGGCACATCTTGGTCTGCTCATATCCAACATCCGGGTGCCTGAATCCAGTCTTATTTAAAAGCTAGGTCGAATCCAGCACTATTACTACTACCCAGTTCAGTTGTATTCACACTAAACCAAACAAGTGTAACACCAAAGCTCCTTCACGCCAGCAAGAAATGGGTTCGTGTGGCTGTGGTTATTATCGAAGTATTAGGTGAAGGTTTGAAAGGAAATAGAGTTGTATATTATATGGGTTTTGTTTTATCACCGGGAACTCAGTGAAGAAGAAGCTTGCTGGCATTAATGGAGATCAATGGACAAGATTTCAGAGTTGATACAGAGTTTGAATGGGTTTAAGGAGAGATGGGTTCTGTAGTAGGGTAAAAACTGATTCTGCTGAAAATGGTAAATTGGGTGTGTCGATGAGAAACGAATCTAAAAAAAAAAGAATCTAAACCCTAAACAAATAAACTGCACAGGAGTACTTTTAGATTCGAGAGATCAATATGTACAATCCTTGCCTAAACCAAGAAATGGTCATTCCAGTCTTGCTTCGGTCACAAAATGAAGGAGAAGGGTTGATCTTAGGGATGGAAGCAAAGAAGGTGTTGATATCAGAATAATGAATTTTATAAAGCGTAGTTTTTATGACTTGTATCAGAATGCAGAATTCGCTTGCAAAGTGTAAGCTGTGAATTCTGGGTGATTTCTGAAAACTTGCGTTGATAACCAATGTTCCTGGTTGAAATACAGTAAAAAATCTATTTATACAAGTCATAGTCGAACACACTGATCTCGTTGGAAGTGGGAGTTGTGAAGTAGTAGAGATCATGGGTAAATGGTGAAAACTGTGTCTTATGGTTATGGGAATACTAGACGGTTTGTACTCCCACTACTCCTCCACCTATCACCTATCCGTTATTCCAGGCACTTTCTCTTAATGAGCGTGTTACATGCCGTACGCTGTAAACCTCCAGACCAATACCCTAATGAACATCCCCCAGTTATGACATATTTGATGTCTCGAGTATTTTTGTAAAAAATACGGAGTAAGTTACATGAAGAATGAAACGAGTCCTTCATGGTAGTTGCTAAGTGGGTCTTTTTTGCAAGACCTAATTATTTTGACCAATCACACGCAAGCTAGGTGGCAGGTAGTCATATGTGTCAAGTCGTATGAATGAGACTTACCGTGAGTCGTATGTAAAGCATCGCTTTTAAACAAGCATCTCAAAATAATTGATGCATATGAAGCATCATTGTATAGACCCTGTTTGAGTCGGTCACGGATTTCACCGTCTTAAAAGGGATGTGACCGTCCATCTTTGGGAAGCTTCCAGGAGCTGTTCGTGTAGGTAGGGACGAGGTGAACGTCCCTCATAGGAGATAGATGACCGGTAGTCATCATGTCACCTCATTGGTTAGCACAAATGAAATCTAGGCTGGTCAAATCAGCCGGTCAACTTGAGCGGTTGAGATGATTTGCGGCAGTTGTCGGTTGCCGTTGAATTTATTTAATACTTTTATAAGTAGCGTGACCGGCCTACTTTGGCCTATGATTCGGAGCAGAACCTGCAGGCTAGGAGCGACGTGATTGGTCAAGGTCGTCGGTGAGCATAATGGCACCCCATTGGTCGCCCAAGATTGAACATAAGCCATCCAATTTGGCCGGCTAAGTTGGGCAGTTGTGATCAATTTAAGACTGGCAAGGGCGGTCTTAACCTAATTAAACCCTTTTTGAAGCCGCTCGATAAGCCTTCTTTTGAAAGAAATTTTGAACGCTACCTGCGGGATAAGAGAGTTCTGATTGGCTTAAATAAAAGTGATCCCATAGGTAAGTGCCATGGAACTTGTTTGGTCGCGCCAGGAGGTAGACAAGCTCATTGAATCGACTCGCCAAGTTTTGTGGTCGTGATCGTTTCGCGACTGACTTGGACAGTTTAGATTATTTTTCTTATATAAGAGATAGCGCGACTAGCCTACTTTGGCTAACAATTTGGAGTAGCAGCAGGTAGGCTAGAAGAGATATGATTGGTCGATTGGAAAGAGGGGCTGACGGGAAACATCATGAGGCAGGGCCGGTTGGTGATGGAAGACGATCTAGGGAAAACCGACCGGCCAAGTGACGCGGCTGTGCCCTTTTTACTGCTGCCTTTAATTGTCAAAGTTTCCCTTTTTCTTATTTTTCGACTTTTGGTAGGATTCTATTTCTACTAGCTCCATGATAGGCTGGTTTCCTAGCTTGTCTTGGTTTGGTCTCGACCAATAGGGATCGAGATATCGTGCAGGCTCCGTTTTGGGGCAAAAAAACTTAATTTTTTGTAAATCGACAAAATTAGGTCAAAAAATTGATTTTTGTGAATTGACACAAAATTAATCAATTTTTGGTGAATTTTGCACGTTGATACAAAATCACTAATTTTTTTCTTGGAGGGCGACGCAGCTCGCGCGCCTCTGATTGAGTACCTTCATGCGCATCTTAATCCTTACACTTCGGGAAATTCATGTTACTCAGCTAAGAGTGAACATTAATTGTCATATCATGTCAGTGTTAAGAGTTCAGCTGGGAACACAACATATGATAGATACTCAGCGGGTTTTGCATTAATGAATAATGCGACCAGGAACTTAAATAAAATTCATAGAATATTTGGGATTGTTGCAACATGCACCAATATTATTCTAATAAATTTCGTAAATACTGAATTACATGGTACATATGTAAGCAAAGAGGTATAGACGCTCATCAGCTTCTTGACAGCTTTACTTCTTTGCAGAAAGCAGGCATATAAATATGGAATTTTACAATTTTAGCCTTGAACTAAAAACCACCATCAACAGGTTCATCTCAGAATCAAATGAAGATAAGAACTTGAGCTTAAAGGCATGAAAATCCAAGGAAGAAAAAACAAGTTGTTGTCGTGGATTTTATGATGAACTAAGGGAATTCAGA
>JAJJMB010014398.1:1712521-1775986 GCA_023531105.1 Papaver atlanticum | reverse complement strand
AAACAAGTTGTTGTCGTGGATTTTATGATGAACTAAGGGAATTCAGAGCTTATTTAGAATGTATGAATGATTATGAGTGATGGGTGATGCTTGCAATCACATTTGCAAGTTAAGGAGAACTCTACACAACAACAGAATGGGTATCTCTGCTTGACCAGTTTCAGGCACATCCGATGTTCGAGAAAAGGCTGGCTTGTGTGCAACCAGGTTACAACAATTGTTAACTCTAGTGTCTGAATGGTTCGTGGGTGTAGTTTGGGAGACCAGAAAGAGGAAATGGAGAATGGGTTCGGTGTCTTTAGGTCGATTTCTGGCTGACTTACAAGCCGAGAAAACAGCAAGAGAAATTGATGTGTTTCCGTGACTTTTGTGGGTTTGTACCAAAAGGTTAGGATACGGTTGAGAGACTGAGATAAACGCAGAGCAGGGAATTCAAGTTATAGCGAGTTTTGGGCAAAGCATGTGCCGACAAGTCAGGGAAAGAAGTGAGCTTGATGCCGTTTGATTGAAGGAATGAATGGTGAAGATTTTGACTTGTTTTAGAAGTCGAAAGGTTTCTGAAACTTGGGTGGTTATCTTTTTCTCAATTACAGGGTTTGAGAGATATAAAAGGGAAGAGAAGCTACAGAACATCATCTCATACCCTCTCACCGCCATTCACAACCAACAGAGAGGAGCTTTCCAAACCCTATTCCACCATCTCCATCACCACCTGCATACCCTCCACCAGTGCATACCATCTCACCTGCACCTGCATACACCCACCGACATCATCATATACCACCTGCATCTCTTTCATCCACCAGTTCTCATCTCCAATGCATTCATCCATCACCACCTGCATACTACACTATTACAGCATCATCTTTTTCACTACCTGGATACCTGAAAAGACGAGGGTACCCAAATACACCACAATCTTTTATTTATCCAACTATAAGTCCTCTTACCGAAAGTGATCATCTATGGACAGATTCGAGGCAATGCAACAAATCGATATTCACACTTTGTGTGATTGTCTATGGATACGAGATCGAGACAATACGACTGCCAAAGTGTGATACTTGACAATAGGTTCGGACTTAACCAAACTTTATATGATCACTATCAAGTATATCAGAGTTAACGTTTGTGTATATTACTTTTAATTATAATAAACAATTATAATTGCGGAAATAGAAAAGTAAAAGACACAGCAAGATTTTGTTAACGAGGAAACTACAAATGCAGAAAAACCCCGGGACCCAGTCCAGAATTGAATACTCTCAGAATTAATCCATTATACAAAATCTACACCAACTTCGTATAGTTGAGACCAAACAACTACCCCTAGTTCACTTAGTTTCCTCAGTATCCATGCGCTTCCGACATCAATGAGTGCACGCACTGGAACAATTCCTTTGGATTGTATTCCAAATAGTAAAGGAACAACAAATTTGTTTGGTAACAACTCTATTGATTCTTTCAAGATAAAGATATCTCAAGTCATATGCAAAGGTTCCACCGTTTAATCTAATAACTCCTTTGCCTGGTTAGACCAATATATCCAATAACTACCAAAGTAGTTGTCATGTACCTAGATGTATAGTGACAGGATAACACTTGATTCTGAGAACCAAGTTTCTTTGCTCTTGCGAACAGCCTTTCTCTGGTTCTGAAGAACACAACCTAAATCGAATAAACGATTGATTTGATTAAAATTGGATTACAGTTTCTCAATACAAACCCGCCTTATATAGCTAGGTATTTCCACAACTATCTAACGGCTCCTAACATTCCAGACGGTTACATCTCAACCATCAGTAACTAATTAGAGTTACTACTAATTAAGATAATTAACTACTAATTGTCTTTACTAAACACTACCAAAGATATGATATGGGGACATCCTCTACTCACCATAATGGTACCTGACATTCCCTCCCCCTTCAAACATCCTTGTCCTCGAGGATGAGAACAGAATTTACACATCCTTTACTCACCACAATGGTACATCATGATAGTTCCCTCCCACTAGAATGAAAGAGCAGTATCCCGAATTCAAGTGACCACCCTGGTGATGCTCTCCCGCACTTGAACTCCAAGCCCAGCAATCCAATGTCCACTGAACCATGAAATAAAAATGAGCACACAAGGTAGTACCTTTCCCCAAAAATTCAACCCTGGAACTGAACTCATCTGTGCTCGTTGCTCAACATGTCGAAAAGCATCAAAATTTGATGCCTGGTAATCAATAATAGCACTTGCAACAGTACCCATGGCTGCGGCTGGATGAACAGAAATCTTCATTTCTTGAAGGAAAATGACATACCATAGCTAGAGGTGTTGTCCTAACAACCAATGTTGCCACTTCCTCCAGAAGTTGGTTAACGTATCACCTGACACCAAGGAGATTGGAGTTTCCAGAAGTTTTTGGTCTGTGCCATTTGCATTAGCTCCACTCTGCACTTGTATAGTAGTGACTACCCTTGGTGTAAGCTGCTTGAAATCCGCAACTACCAGTACCATCCACACATTTACTGTAGGAATACCAACATTAATCATTCCCAGAGACAGAACACCTTTCGAACTAATAATATTACCAGTGGCAAACGCAGTCCTGGCCTCAGATATGAGGAGATAAACTAGCATCCTCAACATTACTTTAGCTTCCAGAGGTGAAATACGAATAGAACCCTTGACGTCCAGCTATACTGTAGCTCTGAATAGCTCGAGAAACTCAACATATCTCATCACCTCATTTGTGAATACCAGTACCTCATTGAGCTGAGAATCACCATTTGACGCAAACTTCCATATAACAAGGTAACAAGGAAGATAATATTCACTCAAATCAAATTTGTATAAAGCTGTCAGGTCCTTACAGAAACGAGTAAAATTCTAGGAAGGGTAAAACGGGTGCAAAGAACTACAAAGGGACTGGGGAACTTGCAATATAATACTCTCGTGAGTCGCCAGTCGTCCACATATTTCAGATGAAAACCAAAGAAAAAGCAAGTATAGACCACTATCACTACCAATCCCAGCTTCAACAGACAATTGCACAATTAAAAACATAATCAAGGTTGTCTGTAACAAATCCAGTTGGTACCCATCTTCGAAAACAAACTCATAGACAGATGTCCCATTGTAAGAATCCAGAAGAGATCGATCAAACCCCTTTCCACGATCAAATAAGTAACAAATGTAAACAAAGTAGGAAGAAAAACAATTACCACTCTTCAAACTCCACAGGTGAATACACCCATATAATTCATGGTGAGCATAGTGCAAGTAGCAAAGACCAGTACTTATGACAGAGTTAAGAGATACCTGGATACCCTTTTCTGGAATAATATGATTACGGAAAAAGTCATAAGTAGGCAATGGATAGTGCAAGGTGAAACTTACTCTTATGAATTTAAAGCATCTTCTCCAAAATGTGAGCATCATCATAGAAGTATGTTCTTGTAACCAAGAAAACTCACCTTTTGGTTTGAAGATTGCAGTCACTTGGGTGGACAACTTATTGTCTAACATGAAATTTTCATTCAATCGATGCAAACATACACCACTATCACCCCATTGCTGCAATAAGAGATGAACAGAAGTTTTTAGATGCATTTGACAGAACCCATGATAGAAGATAGTGGAAGTATGGAACGTATGTGGCTGTACGCATTTAGACCAATATTTGAAAACTTCGCGGCAGTAACAACACATATATTGTTCTCTTTTCACTTTCCTATGCTTAAACCATCCACTCTTAAATTGTAATAATAAGTGGTTCCAACCCCAGCTAGTACCCGAAACAATAGAGACAGGAAATCCCAATAATGCCATGAAAAGCAGAAGACAACCATAATCATCACCATTGTATGCATCCATTAAAATTGACCCATTAGGAACAGTCACCCAAGAAGTATTTCTATCAACACAGAATTCATAAGCATCAACAAAATAAAAATAAAAATACTTCGTAGCACTATCTAACACCTTGCCGCGATCGTATATACAGTGAGCAGAATTGATGTTAATGAAGAGACATTCATAACCTATGAACTTGTAACTCACCCTACCTTGCTGCATCCATTTATACAACAACTTGCAAGCATCGCGATTCTTAACCTCAATCACCAAGACAAACGCAATTGAGCCATCACACAACAACTGTAATGGGTACCCATGTTTGAAAACATGCTCATTAACAAGGTCCTTATAGTCTTTTTCCACCAGAGAGGTTAAAGAACTCACTAATATTTTGTTTCTTTGCGACATTTTTACAAACATCTTACTATTATCACCATAACCACTTCTTTTAACAAACACCAGTAGGTCCGGTATAATTGAGTCACATAAGAATGAATCTGATTCAAACCCAAGTTTATTAACGAGCTGAACAAAATTCCCATCATGTTTATCTATTGGAATCGAACACATATTGAGTACCATAGAGCCAGAAATATTTGTAACAAGACAAAATTTATAATTACTAACAAACTCAGAACCCTCCATAATCTCAAATTTCTTTCCACGATCAAATAAAAATCGACTATAATCAGAGAGAAGAGGTAAACAATCTTTACCCATCAGCTTGTTGTGAAGAATGACCAGATCCTTCAAGCTTGGGAGTTTCCCACAGCTACCCTCGTTATCCCTGACTTCTTTAGGTTGGAAAGTTACCTCACCAGACAAATCTTCTTCTTCATAGAAGAAAAATGAAGGGATGAGCAGTTCGAAATCTAGACAATCACCATCTTCTTCAGTTTCAACAAAGAAAAATTGGGGAATCAACTCTAATTCGAGAGAATCCTTTTCTTCATCAACACCTGGAGGAGTTGATTTGATTTCCTCAGATGGAAAGACAGTGAAATCCTCAATTGAAATAGTAGACTCTTCCATGTTTGATGGCTGATGTAGATCGACTCCAAGCAGATTTAGAATAAGATCCAATTTGGTACTCATGGAACTAATCACAGATTTGATTTCAGTGATTGAATTTGTCTGTTGATCAACAGTAGTTGAGATTTCTTGAAGTTTTTCTTTGGTGGCCATGGTTACAGGTTTCAGGATTAGAATCTGATACCAATTGTCATGTACCTAGATGTACAGTGATAGGATAACACTTGATTCTGAGAACCAAGTTTCTCTGCTCTTGCAAACATCCTTTCTCTGGTTCTGAAGAACACAGCCTAAATCGAATAAATGATTGATTTGATTAAAATTGGATTACAGTTTCTCAATACAGTCCTACCTTATATAGCTAGGTATTTCCACATCCTCTACTCACCACAATAGTACCTGACAGTAGTCAAGTTTAGATTCGCAATCAATCTATATAGATTCCAACAAGAAACTATAAAGTGATGTCGATCCCACGCAACTAATCAATCGAATAAATCCGATTCTAGTTGGATCCTAGCCGATCAAGGTTTGTGCACACCCAAAGATATGAGAACTAAATAAGAAATCTTCTTTGTCTTCAAATCTTCTTTAATCTTCAAACACCTACACAACACCACTTGAATCTCTTGTGATCAATCACACACAAAATGGAGTCTGTTAACAATGGATTATCACAAGATGTCTTTAGATCTACAAACAATTCTAAAGATCCTGTCGATACTTCGATCTAGTTTGGGTGAATCTTATATCAGAAGAGAAGATCCCAAGAATAAACAAACTAGGTGTAATCAAAGTATCAACAACTGTTAGTCAATTAAATCAATCGAAAACTAATAACACTGCAATTATCTAGTTTCCCACCAACAGTACTCGTAGAGCTTCTTGATCCCACAGAAGTCTTTAAACGAGTGGTCGTAAGAGATTTCACCTAATTAGGATACTTTCCTCTCCGATTAGACAGCTTCACCAGAAACAACAAGACTCTTAGGATAGTTTGCTAGAAATGCAAACTTAGGTATTTATAGACCAAGGATGTTTGGACACCAAGGAATTTCCAAAAACGAAAATATTCTCAAGATATGCAATGAATAACAAAATTCGGTTTTCTTAATTCCAATAAATGCTTGTCCAAAAATTTTGAAATCTCTCAATAGAAAATCTCCAATTAGTAAATGGACATTACTAATTTTTATTCTCTAGAGATATGCATTTAATTGATGGTAATTAAAGCATATAAAACCAAAAACCTTAATTAAAAGATTCTCAATTTATTTCGGCACAGGATCTCCTTGAGTACTAAGGAATATCTTTGAACAATAAATGATAAGAGTTACTATACGTGTTCAAAGTATGTTGACATCTTTTCACTTTAAATCCTTATTCATATTTATATAGATTTACATTCTTTGAATCGGTTATACCACACTTCCAAACAAGTTTAGAATTTGTTCACCTGTATTCCAAGATTACTATGTGATTGATCAAATCACATACATGGGTTCAATTAGTTCTACCAATCATTAGGATCGGTTATACCTTAATATGGAAATATAGTCGAACCTTGGTAAATGAATGCCCTCGGGAGCAAGAAAAAATATTCGTTTAGCAGGGTTATTTATTTATCGATAAATGAATATTTATTCATTTAGACAATATTTTCTTAATTAAGAAGTTAAATTGTATAAGAGAAGATGCACAAATGTACCTAGAGGGTATTTGTCAAAATTCTTGCCCCCTAACACGACATTTAAAATTCAACCATGCGATGCTGGCATTATTCGAGCATTCAAAATTCATTATCAGCGTCATTTTTATTCTAGCATCTTGCAAAGCCTTAAATGTGACCCACCAAATTTGAAAAAATTAACATTTTGGATGCTATTAAGTTTGCTACTATGGATGGATATTTGATGTGCCGGCAAAAACAATTGCAAATTGTGTCCGTCATTGTAAGATTCGATCTGAAGATATTGGTGTTCCCGAACCAGAAAATGGTCAATTAGAAGAAGATATCCAAGGATTAACTGGTGTCATTTCTAATTTACGTTATAAAAATGTGATGGACGTCGAACATCTTTTAAGCTATCCTAACGAGTATGATACAATTATGAAATTTCCAACAATCGAAGAAATTATTGAGTCAGTAATAAATGATGAGAATGATCCTAAACCAGATGATAGTAGTGTCATATCAAATGTGTCATTTAAAGATGCCTTTCAAGCGATGGTCGCTTTAAAAAATTACTTGCTACAACACGAGCAAAATATTCCAGAAATTGTGCAAGCATTGCATAAATTAAGGATGCGGTACATTTTGGTTTAGGTGGAAGAAAAAGACAATCAACCGTAGATGAATCTTTTCAGTTTATTTCTACATATATTTTTATGTAAAATTTACTGATTATGTATTTTGGTTTATTCTTATATATATTTTTATATATTTTTAGTGATTATTCGTTTATATTTCCATAGGACCTTTAAGGATTCAATTTTTTTTATTCATTAATGCATTAAGCGAGGTTATTCATTTATCACCTTGGCCCAAATCGGGACCGGATAAAATTATTCATTTGGCGAGTTTATTCATTTATCGAACATTCGTTTATCGAGGTTGGACTGTACTTGTGATCGGTCACACAAGTTAACATGACTGGTTACATCAATTACTAGGATGGGTTACATCAATTACCAGGACCGGTTACTATATACTCATGGTATTGCTTGTGATCGGTCACACCAGTTACCAGGATCGGTTATAAAAATTACCAGGATCGGTTACACCAATTACCAGGACCGGTTACCAATTACAAGTTCGATTACACAACACTTTGTGATCGGTCACACCAATTACAAATATCGATCATACCATCTCATGGTGATTACTTAGGATCGGTTACACCAATTAATAAAAACTAGTCATACCAAATCATAAGTCAGGCATTGTGATTAGTTATACCAAGATACATAACAAAGTTACGATCGGTTCTACCATCTCACACATATTGGTAATCAAAAAATTTGCAATGAATAGACGTACCAATAAGCCTAACGATTTCCCTTTCGATTGATAAAACAAGTTCATGAATGTACTTCCTTTAAACAAATGTAAAACATTCTTTCCTAGGATGAGATCTTCACCATAACCCATTCACATAATCATAACAGTATATACAAGATTATGTCGATGTCATATCTACGAAGTTTAAAAGATAAACGTTATACTTCGTAGTCTAATTCCCTAATACTATGATCATACAAATATGACCATGTCACATCACTAGAGTATTATACAATATGTACAGTATATACAGCTTCGCAGTTATGTTTTCAATATAGCATGACTTGAAAGATACATTAGGAATGAAACAGTTCAAGTCAATATTACTAACCTCAAGAGGAACTATAGTCTATCACACTCTCCATCCTGTTTGAACTCTTGTAGGAACAAGTTCATCATCCTGATTTCTAAAAACAGTGACACCTGATTTCTTAGGCACCACTTGAACCGGGCTAACCCATTTGCTGTCAGAAATTGGGTAAGTCACCCCCACACTTAGTAATTTGAGGATCTCTTTCTTCACGACCTCCATCATTGGGGGGTTAAGCCTACGCTGAGTATCACGTACAGGCTTAAAATCATCTTCCATTAGGATTCTATGCATGCACATGGATGGACTTATGCCTTTAATATAAGCAATTGTCCAACCAATAGCCGTTTTGTGCTCTTTCAGAACCCTAAGCAGACATTCTTATTGTATTGGGGTGAGGTTCTTTGCAATGATTACCGGAAGTTCTTCTTTATAACCCAAGTACGCGTACTTTAAGTGGTCCGGAAGGGATTCAATTCTAGTTTCGATGCGTGCACAATATAAGGTAACGGAACCTCATTAGTCATGGGTAACGAAATATAAGAAATATTACCCGTTTTGTTTCTTGTAATGCTGTTAAGGCACCACACATCTCAACCAGTTCTTTGGCTAAGTCAACGTCCAGGTTCAGATGTCCATGAACGTCCAGGTTCGGATGTCCATGAATGTCCATGGATGTCCATAACACAACTCCAAGTTCATCTATATTGCTCAAATCAAACATTTGTTGTGCTAACGAACCAATAACATCTATAGAAAAAGCGGAGTGCACATCACTAGGATAACGCATGGCCTCAAATATGTTGAAGTGGATGATCTCTTTATCAAATTTCATAGTGAGTGAGCTACTATCAACATCAATCTTCTCCTTTGCAGTTTTCATAAATGGTCTCCCAAGAAGTAACGAAGTAGATGAACAATTATCTCCATTGTGCATATCCACAATGTAGAAATCAACCGGAAAGATTAACTGATTCACTTGAACTAACACGTCCTCCACGACTCCCTTAGGATATATATTGGACTTGTTAGCCAACTTAATAGTGATCTTTGCCTCTTTTAAAGGTCCGAGATTCAAAGAATCATAAACATCGGCTGACATAACACTTATGGATGCTCCCAAATCAAGCAAAGCACGCTCAAATCGTCGGTTACCAATGGTAACCGGTACCGTGAAACCGTCAGGATCTTCACACTCTGTAGGCATCTTCTTAAGTAACGTAGCTGTAGCACTTTAGCCCACTTGAGTGATCTCATTAGCAATCAACCTATCCTTCCTTGTACACAAATCCTTCAAAACCTTGGCATACCTGGGTACGGTTCTGATGGCCTCAATAAATGGAATGTTGATGTGTATCTTGCTGAAAATATCCATGATCTCCTTGTCTTGAGCTTCTTTCTTGGATTTGGCAAAACGACTAGGAAAATGAGGTGGTATAGTGAAACTGGGAACCGCGTCCTTAGGTTGGTCGGTTGAGGTTGGATTTTCCTTTGGTACGGTTTCCGACTCCACTTCCTTCTCAATATCATCACTGGGTACGCGTACTGTCCCTGTATCCAAATTAGAATCTGCTACTTGTCTTCTACTCCTTAATGTTACCGCATTAACGTGTTCTCTTGGATTCACAAAAGGTTGTGATGGGAGTGTTGTAGAAGCATGATACTTCATAAGATTCATATCAGTTGCCAATTGCCCCACTTGAGTCTGCAAATCTCTAATAGCATAATCAGATTTTAGCTGATTCTGTTCGGCTATCTATATGAATTGATCAGTTTTCTGCTGACCCTGTTTGATTATGGAGATTAGTGCTTCAAACTTGGATTCCTCATTCTGAAGTTGTTGTTGTTGAAAACCACCTTGTCTCACATATGGATTAAGAGCTGCAGCTTGCTTGTTAGCATAACTGAAATTAGGATGATCTTTCCAACTAGGGTTATAAGTATTAGAATAGGGATCATACCTTGGCCTCTGATTAGGAAATATAGAATTTACCTCGGCCTCCTCTTCGTATTGTGGAGCAACTACAGAAGCTATACGATGAATTGCCTTTTTAATAGTACTCAATCGATGCTCTGTATTTGAAGAATCTCCAATCTCGCTCACTCTCCTGACATTTGAATCGTGCCTTGTATAAAATTGTTGTGCATTAAAAGCCATGCTTTCAATCAAACTTTTTGCATGCGAAATCGTCTTCTCAGTAAGTGAACCATCAGTGGCTGCATCAACCAAGTTCCGTTGCTCTAGAAGTAATCCTTCATAGAAGTATTGAATGATGAGTGTTGGTGATATGTTGTTATGAGGGCAGCTTGCCAGCAATCTTTTGTACCTCTCCCAGTATTCATAAAGAGACTCCCCCCGTAATTTGTAGGATGCTACTAATCTCCTTACGAATAGAGGCTACCTTAGAAGCAGGAAAATACTTCTCTAGAAATAGCTTTTTCATCTCAGTCCATGTTGTAAATACTCCCTGGAGGAAGGTAATACAACCATTCTTCCGCTAGATCTATTAAAGAGAATGGGAAAGTTGCAGCAGTGCCGTATCACTATCTTCGGCACCTTGCCTAAGACTTGTCATCTTGTGATGGAATTTTTGAAGTTGACGGTTCGGATCTTCACCATGATGTCCCTTGAACTTTGGTAGATGATGAAGTAGATTCGACTTCAGCTCCACTGGATTAGTGATTGTAATACACAATGGTTGCGGATCTAAGCATCGAGATGTCAACTCTCGCAGCTTCCTCTCCTGAGGCGGAGGAGGTGGGGTTACACCACCTACCATCTCCTCTGAAGCTTCTTGTTACGTTTGCTGACGTGCTTGTAGTACTGTTCCTTTACGAGTTTGAATACCGCACCTCTGGTATTCCCAGTTTTTCAGTGCCAGAAATTAAGTACCTGAAACCACAAATCTAGAAAACAAAAATTAAAAACAAAAATGAAAATATAAAAACAAGAATAAAACTAATAAAAATAACAACTAAAGCTACCGACTGCTCCCCGGCAACGGCGCCAAAATTTGATGGATGTCGTAAGTGCAATCAAATTAATAATCTTATTTCCACACAATTAACTGGTAATATAATGGAAGCAAGGATCGTTCCCACGAAGAGCAGTGATTTTTAGTTGTCAAAGTGTCACAAAAGGGGGGTTTTGTTTTAGATTTTAAACAAAATAATAATTAAAGCAAATAAAGTTGAATTGTAATCAATGGAGAGAGATATGATCGAGGAATCCTTCTTCGTTAATAAACCGTCAATGAGTTATTATAGTTGCCTACTCGTCGTTAATCATAGATTATCACCAACCGTGGAATAACAGCTAGATCAGTGTTATCCCGTAAATTCCTTATATCACTGGATACGGAAGTTCTTGCCTACCAGATTCTATTCGTCTAAACCACCTAGTAGTAGATCACTCAAGGTGTAATTTGGTCGAATGCTTTATCTTTTGTGAATTTATAGGTTGATCCTACTAGTTAGACTCTTAGATCAAGGTCTACTTTTTAGTGTTGTTCATACACACAATCGCTCCACAGAATCCCTCTGCAAGATTTTGTGTTCTCTACTTGTGTACAAGTTATTCAACGATTACTTATCTCCTAACTCAATACTAGCAATAGATTGAATCAACAAATCAATTTAGTTGGCCACCTAAACAATCTATCAATCAAAAATAAATATTCGTTACAATATAAACAAACGATAATCGTATGAAGAACTTCAAAGTAGATTAATATAATAACTCAAATCTTGTTTACAACTTAGAATTCATACTCAATCAATAGGTGTTTAGATACTCATGGATGTAGAAGCATCCACGATATACATATAAGAGAAGTTTAGAGATATCGTTACGATTGAAGAACCACTCTGAAACCCTAGCTTTCGATCCGTGTGATGTTTCTCCTATCCAAGACTTACAATTTCGTGATCCTTTGATATGATGTTTCATTCATGACCTAGTACCTATTTTTATAGGTTTACATTGCTTGGCCTTCAAGTATTTAGTTCGGTTCAAGAACCCGACCCGAAAACACGAAATAACGACCCCAGAAGTGACCTTAGGCCTTCCAAGGTATGCATACCCGTACGCATACTTAAATTTCAGTTAAAATCCAGCAGAAATTCACGGAATTAAGTATGCACACCAGTACGCATACTGAAAATTCGTTCCCAAGGTATGCATACCCGTATGCATACTTGCTTGTCTTCGGTATTGGATAAAAAGCTTGTTTTGGCCACAGCTTCTTCGTCCGAACTCGGAATGACCTCATTCTTTTTGCATTATTTTCCTATTTCAATTCTGTTCAAGATGGTGATGATAAATCCTTAATTTGAATGAGTTAAGCTCGGTCTTTTGCCCGTCTCTTGATTTTGAGCGTTTTGCTCCTTTTCGTCGCACTTCTTCCACTTCTCTTGGACTTGGGCACTTGGATACTTGGAATACTTATCTTCTTAGTTATTTTCAGCAATTTTTAGCTCCTTTTCGGATGATTCACCTAATAGAGGCAAATAAGAGAAAACAAGAGAAATAATACGAAAATATGCAAGAATAATAGCTAAAACAAGTATGGAATGGACACTAAAATCATATGAATTATGCACTTATCAGCTCTCTCTATGTCAACACCTACATGGGATCAAGAAATCATTCAAATTTATGATAAAGATGATTGGGTTATTCAAGTGATTCCACAACTATTGGTGAATGCTGCCTAATTACACTTATAACGAGGGAATTCTGAGATATAAGGGAAGGATCTGTGTAGGCAAAAAGAATAACTTGAGATACTCCATCTTGAAGTTTGTACATTCTCTGAAATTGGTGGCATTCTGGTATCAAGGAAGTCATTATATTATAGCCAAAAGTTACTTCCATCTTGAAGTCTGTACATTCTCTTTGTTAGTCATTGTGATATTTGTCAAAAAAATAAGGGAGAACATACATTTCATGCTGGTCTCTACTGATGCTTGGAAACACATAATATGCAAGAAATATATCTAAAAAATTATGTAATTGACACTCAAAACATGTAAATAAAGCACTTATCACCATGGTTCCCCATATAGGTAGGGATTCGGTTCCATCCTAGTTCCCAAAGAAGGTAGTGATCGGTCCTATCTTAGATCATCACTGGACCACCAATCCTATTGATTTTTTTCAACTAAGAAACGAGTTCGCAAGTCTACTTCCTTAAACTCATATAATCAAACATAGTTTTATAGGCATATGATATTAATCCTAAAGTTCATTACGCAATCTAGTAACAAGTTACAAATATTATGTTTATGTCGCAATTACGAAGTTCAAAAAATAAGCGTTATACTTCTTAACTTCCCTGACACTTTGGTAATAATTGAATTATCAAATCACCAATACTAGAGATACATATATATACTTTGCATGTTATGTTTTCAATGAATAAAGACTTGAATGAAACAAGATAGAAATGGAACAAGTCAAGTCTGTAGTTATTAAACTCAAGCTGAAGGATAATATATTCTTGGTCTTCAATCCATCTTCAGATCTTCGTGAGTAACCAGAGCAAGTTTTAATATCTCTATCATTCCCAGTCTAACTTAACGAAGTTGACTCTAGTTCATTTACTAAGCGACTCGAGTTTTGGAACTAAATATGACAACCAACCTTGACATACCAACGCTTGGTGGGTTCAACCGAGCAGTGCTCTAACAAATTCTGGTATGGTGAATAAGATGACCTCCTAGGTACAAGAGGAGAATTACTTAGTAAGGGTATTATTCTGACCTAAATTACTTAGTAAGGGTATTATCGGTACCGAGCTCAGAATGAATGGAGATGAATAAGCTGAAGAAACATTAAAAAAATTATTGAAAGGGTATGCCCTTTTCCCTAGTACTGAGTCAAAAAAGCGGATCATATCCGACTCCGATTCAACCCGAGCTACCGATTTAACAAGTAAAGTTGACTTTTCAGTTGGGCTAAAATATCTGAAATTAGATTGGGTCTCAAAATAAGTTTGAGATGCCTCTCTAACCCTCAAAATGTCCATAAAAGAGTCAGTTGAACCCGATGCAGATAACCGGTAATCATCTTTGATCGGATTCCATACTTGGATTTGCGTATCATTGATGGAGAAGATATCATATCCTGGGAATGGTAAATCCATACTCACATTGTTCAAGGGGTTTATTTTGAATCCTAGTACAACCATCCTGTTTATGACTAGCCTCCCACAATTCTTGAAAAATTTGAGGAAAGGTCTAGGTAGTTGAAATAAATATTTGTAACATAATTCATTCATAAGCAACCTATTATGCCTTATGTTTGTTCCGAAAAATCATTCTGGTGTACTAGAAAATAATTCAACCATTGCAGAACTATGTTTTTCATACTTGATGTTCAGAACATTAACCCAAAAGGGAATTTCCTTAACCAACTCAATCGAGGTATACATTAGATGTTGTGCGATTCTTTGACGATTATATCTAGGCTGCAAAAGTTGTTGGTCACAAAAGACTTGGCCAATGTTTTTCTTCATAAGTTTTTGTTTTCATTTGTTATTAGAAACTAAATTTGTGCATGTGCTACGCACCGAGCATTTTTTTTTCTTCTTTTAACCGTATTTTCGATTTAGTGTGCGCGGGGCTTCGCCCCGTCCCTTGGCGATGCATTTTTGTTTTGGTATCCCTTCTCGATGCATTAAATAGGTAGAGAAAAGATAGGAAATATGTGCGTATTTTATTTATTTTTTCCTTTTATTTTCGCAAAAAATATGTGGGTTTTTCTTTTTCCTCTTTATGTATTAATTTGGAAAAAAGAGTCCTAATATGGTAGGTACTCGACTTCCGAATTGAATTTGGGCTTCCATGAAATTCCAAACACTGTAAGTTAAGTTTTCCTTTTGAGTTAGTAATTTTTTAAACCAATTACACATTGCCAGGTGTCCTCACCAAAACTCTCATTTCACAAAAAACACAAAAGGTTTATTTTAGCCAATAGGAAGCAAAAGTTTCCTCACCATTCAACGTGAAAGCTTTATTTGTCTAGGCCTTTAAGTCTTTAGATTTGTAAGGGGGTCAGGACAAACCTTTGTACTAATCAAAGCCCAAAAACTAAGCTCGACTAATTTAGCTGGGCATACCCAACAAACGGAAGTCCCGCACTCCTCTCCAGTCGGAACAATTCAAATGAATGAGATCATCCCCTTAAATAAGAACGATTTTTTGGGGACCATGATTTGATTAGGACAACTTCCCTACACTTATAAGAGGTATCCTAAAATTATAAAAATACTAATTTGCCCTTTATCATAATTTAAATTATAATTAACCTAATAACCACCTAACCTAATCATAGATATCTAATCCAAATAAATAATTAACCAAAATCAAAAACAAAAACGTGTGAGAGATGAAAGGAAACAACAATATTTAGTTTCGAACAAAAATTGTATTCCCTTCTTCTTCCCTCTTTTCGTGACGTTCCTCGTTCGATTGAAAAACCAATCTTTTTAAATTATTTTTTGATTGAAAAAATTGAGTAAAAATCATCACAATAGGGTTTAAATGGAAATTACAGTAGTTCGGTTAGGAGTAGTATAAAAAAAACCATGTTTGCTAACCGAACATTCTGAAACCAAGAACATGAAGAACACTTCGGCTATAACGATTTTTTTTCGTAACCGATCTCTTGTATAAAACAACAAATGCTGAGTTTGGTTGGTTCGCGAAAAAAAATTCTAATTGAACTCCTCTCTGAAAACCAATATGTTGTGTTCGGTTGGTTAGGTTAGCTGGAAAATTTTGTCCCTTAATGAACTCTTGTATAGAACAACAAATGATGAGTTCGGTTGGTTCGCAATTTTTTTTTTGCTAACCGAACCCTTCTCTGAAAACCAATATGTTGAGTTTGGTTGGTTAGGTTAGTTGGAAATTTTTTCCCCTAACCGAACTCTTGTATAGAACAACAAATGCTGAGTTCGGTTGGTTTGCAAAAAACAATTTTTCTAACCGAACCCTTCTCTGAAAACCAATATGTTGAGTTCGGTTGGTTAGGCTAGTTGGAAATTTTTCCCCTAACCGAACTCTACTCTGCAAACACATATGTTGAGGTCGGTTTATTCGAGAAATTTTTGCCTAACCGGACTTCACTTTGAGAACTCTTATGTTGAGTTTCAGTTTAGTCGAAAATGTATGTTGGAAACCGAACATTACTCTGTATACTTTAGAATAAAAGTTCGGCTACCTGTCTCAGAACCCGATAGCCGAACAAAGCAAAAACTCCATTAAAGCAAATTCCGGCTATATGCGTCTTCGTAAACATTAGCCGAACTGCATTTCCAGATAAGTTCGGCTACCGGTTCTTCAGATATTGCAGCTGAACCTATTTGACCTAGCTGGAATCTACTTAAAAAAATTATTTTTAGGAAAGTTTTAGCCAATTCAAGCAACATTAATGAATACTTAAGGAGATGAAGGTTTTGACTGGGAGGAGCTATCATCACTCGAGTCACTCATTTTATATTCATCCATCTCAAAAAATGTCTTTTTTCCATTTCTTCTTCTTCTTATAATAACACTAGTATATGACCCGTGCCGTAATGGCCCGGGCTTTGGGTTGTTGTTATCAGAGAATGTATGTGATCTTAGATTATATAACTTGTGTTTCTGCTGAGCTTTCTCATGTAATGTTATTTTTTGTATGGTACGTTTTTAGGTTATATATGTTCAAGATACTTAACTCCATGTATTAGTTCGAGATACATCCATGTTAATAATAGGTACCACAGATTTATGTGTAGTTAGAATTGGCATCATGCAAACGCAAATTTTATCGTTGTCAATTTTATTTGTATTTTATCGTGGGAAAGTGTGCATATCCCTTGGTTACTCCCAATTTATACCGGCGCTCTAATTATATATGCCATCCGACTTCAATCAATGTTTGGTTTAAGGAAAGAAAGACTGTTTCTCCTCTACAACTATAACCGGAGAAAGTGCTTCGAATGATGTGGATAAATATTTACAACAGTAAACCAAGCCCACTTACAAATTCAATAGATTGGTAGAAATTGATACAATCATATATATTTTACTCCTTGAAAAGAAAACAAAATTGCAATTGTCAACAAATTCAAGTGAGTAATCTTTAATAACTCAAAATCCTTGTGTATGATTTTCATGGAGACATGTATCCTGTGAAGGGAGAAAATATGGACAACAATTAGAAAGACCGTTTCCCTGAACACGGACTAAAGTTTAAATTCACCTAATGAAAGATTATATCAAAAAATTAACTTGTCGCCAGCAGATAAAAATAGTCATGTTTGAATTATATCTGAAATTGGATTTACATATTGGGTGGTCGAGAGGCAATTAGTTCTGTATTTCTTATTCTTATTCAATTGGTAGTCTCTATATCTGATGATAGATTCTTTTGACACACATACCCAGTTCAATCAAAAGCAGAATTTTCGTCAAAATATATTTGATTAAACATATGAACACCGACCAAGTTCAGTTAGAAGTAGAATTTCCACCTATGTCGCACGCATCTGAGGCATGTAAGATTTCTTTCGGGTTCTTCAGTTCTAAACAGAGAAGCAAATTACATAATCAGCGTGTGTAGATGGGGAAAAACGATTGGCTGGTTTTTTAGGAAAGTGAAGAGACGACCGATCGGACGAGACTCCTCAACCGAGCAAACTGCCTAACCTCACACAGATGCACTGCATGCGAGTGCTTTGAGTATGAGAGATCAATCTGTAGGACTCCGGCCTAAACCAAGTCAATGGCCGTTCCAGAGTTAATTCGGTCACAAAGAGGGAGATGGGTTAATCAGTAGGAGGGAAGCTGAGAATTGTGGGATCAATGATGATCAAGGATTTTGGATGTGTTGAAGGTTTCTGCAAGTTTGTGTAGATAAGTTTCGAATGATTGAGAGAGTGTTGCTCACATGATGATTCTTGGTTAGACGATGGATTCAATATCTCGTGGATTTTCTGTCCTCCTTTCAATCATGGATTCAGATACTTATTTATATTGTCAGAATAGTGAACACCTTGATCCCAGTAAGTGTGACGGTTTCTTGAGTGAAAGAGTGGGAAAGTGGGAAATCGTGGTGAAACCAGTTCCAGGTCGTGTGGAGACTTGATTAACCTTCCACCCACTACTTTACTAACTCCTTCAACCATTTGCACGACTTACTCACATTTTTCATCGTGGATGAACACACGTGCCGTAGGCCGCTATACCAAAACCCTAAGTAATATCCCTCCATATGACGTGATTGATGTCTCATGATCGTGGAGTCTGCAAAGCAGACGTGTATTTGATCAGTCATTCGTTGACTTGATTAGACAGTGAGTCTAAGTTTTGTTGAATTGAGCATGAGTGACGAATGCAGTGATTCATGGATTGAACATGTCAGACGTATAGTTCTTGAATGATGTTGATATTGCTCGTCCGAGCAAATATTGCAAATTTGATGAATTGTTGAATATTGAGTTAGATCAATATTCGAGCAACTGAGAACTTGATAAATTACTGAATATTAGTATATGAATCGAGCGTCTGAGCAAGTATTGCTCATTCGATGAATTACTGAATATTGATAATTGGATTAATATTCGAACGTTTGAGCAAGTATTGCTCAATTCGATGAATTACTGAATATTGATTTTGATAGTGGATCAATATTCAAGCAACTGAGCAAGTATTGCTCGATTCGACGAATTAATGAATATTGATAAATTACTGAATATTGATAGATTAATCAATATTCGAGCAATTGAGCAAGTATTGCTCAATTCGATGAATTACTGGTAACGTGACCCAATAAATATTAATTAAAATATTGGTAGTCTACCGAATATCATATAATTAATCTGGAGTTGATTACTGGATTAACATAAAATTATTAGTGTTTAAACTTGCTCAGAATGATGATTTGTGGAGCGTTTGTTCGAAACCCTAATTTTGATTGATTGCTGATCAATTGATGATTTACTAAAAATAAGTCACTGAGTGAAGGAGGAACCGGATACAAGGGATGATGGCCGACCATGTAGCGCCCAGGTGCTCGAGTGAGCATGCACCAAAGTCCTTTGTTGACCGGTTGGTGAAAGAATGATCAAACGCTGGTGTTGACCATTTATTAAAATAGTGCTCGTGCGAGCGTTAGGTGATAAAACCTAATTTATGGAAAAGTGAGGGACCGACCAAGAGGGCATGAGACCAGACTATGGTGGTCGTGGGACCAGCTGTTGGTCGTTTGAGCAAATTCCAAGTTGGTTGAAAAGAGTTTGGACCCAATATGAGCAATTGAGCAAATTAGGTCAAAATCATGAAGATGTGTGGGACCGGCTCCTTGCGAGCCTTAGGGCCGGCCTTGGTCGGTCAAGGAAACATGCCCGTGTCACCATAATGTCCGTGTCTCAATCCTGAGAGTTTTGGTATTTTCTGATGTGTGTTTGAGCAATATTTTGGATTTTCAGAAGAGTTTGATCTTGACTGAAATTCTTGATTTTTGCTCGAATGAGCAAGTAGAACTTTGCTTGTTTGATCAAAATTTTGAGAATATTAAAATAATAATATTTTAATATTTTTCGTGAGTAGCTTAGTCGGTTGATGGTTTGACTTTTTTGCTTTTTCATGGTTTGAGCGATATTTGAGAAAATATGAAGTAACCATGATTTTTGCTCAAACGGAGGAGTTTCATTAGATGAGGGAAATAATAATTATTAAAACAAGGGATGTAAGGTGTGGGACCGGCCACGGCTAGGGCATGGCTGGCCGGGTAGGTAGCCCGGTCCCGCAACACCTTTCCCTATTTTATTATTTTTTCATGAAACCGTGAAAATATGGAGAAACCGTGAGTTTTGCTCAAACAAAGAAAGTTTCTTGAATGAAGGAGTTTTCATGAGTTCATGAAAATAAGAAAATAAGAAAAATAAAGGGAAGAGGCGTGGGGGACAGGCCACGGCGGCATGACCGGCCGATCGGTGGGCCCGGTCCCTAGGCGCCTCTTTTATTATTTTTTATCATTTATTTTCTCTCTCCTATTTTGTGTAGGATTCCTCATTTGTCCATATTTTTGAATGCTTGTTCGTGCATTTGGGTGGTCGTTCGTGCATCATTGTTGAGTACACTTGCACCATTTTATTGGGGCTTACTCGGTGATAGTCCAGATGCCCGATTGTTGGATATTTATTACTAATTCATGAAATTCAGCAGAGAATGACTCATGAAACGGAGTAATAAATGAATTGTGTATCTATTACTAATCCATGAATCCATCCGGGGAATTCAAGGAACGGAGTAATGAGATAAGATTGTTATCTATTACTAATCCATGGAATCAGCCGGGGATAGCCATGGAACGGAGTAATGAGATATAATAGATTATTTTCTAGGAATTCAGTGGCGAATGTCATGGTAGAATTAATCTATTATAGAATCGAGATATGAGATAGTTGAAGCATCATACTCATTCTGAAAGGTGTATAGTCAGGGAACAACGTGCAGCGTTGGTGTCCTGAAGGCGTTTATCCCCCTCAACAAACAATTATGTAGGAGAGCCGCCTGAATCTATACACGGTCTCTCTATGTAGTCAGGGAACAACGAGTATCGCCGACGTCCTGAAGGCGTTAAGCCCTCTCAACAAACAATTATGTAGGATGACCGCCCAATTCTATTATTCTACATAGAGGTCACGATGAAATGTGTAGCATCGAACGCTCAGCTAGTGGGAGGCCTTTCGAGAAACATATTCATCGTGGCTCTGAGAGGAACTCGATCAAAGATCGTGAAACGGTTCACGGATCGTAAAATATAAATCTACATGCGTTCCTGAAGTCGGGTCAGAAACATGCAGTATCACGACTTTACGATTTTGACCTTTGTCGAAAATCCACCATCAACATTAAGTCCCCTGCTTAGTGAGGGACAATCATTTTCCACAGTAAGCATTAGATGGTGATTTTCCGGTTGACGAGATAAGCAGTTAATCTTGGTCGTACAAAGGTATTTTAAGAATCCTCGATTTGCTCCAATAGTGTCATGTACGAGCAAATGCTTAGGTAAGGACCCTGACGGTATGATAGAGTGTCACCCCGTGAGCACGGAGAGATGAAGCACTGCTTATTTGGACGACCGGGCATTCTGTTTTGGTCGGTTTAATGTTTGCGGGCCCGAGCCCAAAAAAGGAAATCCATGTTTTATTAGGTTTTGGAAATAAATTTAATAAAAAAGGGAAGAGACCCTAAAAAATTTATTTTCTCTAAGCTAACCGACCACTGTCTCTTTGATTTACTCACGCTCGAGCAGAGGAGGAAAATTTTCTTCGCCGGAATTCAGTCACCGTCGACCGTCACCGATCATCGTCCGGACAAATTCCGGTCGGCGCCGACCAGGCAAGTTCGAAACTCTTTTTATTTTCTTTTTTAAAGTTCAGTTGTTCATGAGTTGTTCAAAAATAAAATTCCATGTGTGCATGTATGCGTAAGTTTCATGAAAATTTGTTTTAGAAAATATATGCCCGTTCGTTCGTTAGTTTTAGAAACGAGCAGTAATCCTTAATATGAAAGAGATACATGAATCCTTGAATAGACATGGTTTAGTTACAGTAGATAAAATTTTGTTTATGAGGTTTCATGAAAATCAAAATTTTACTTTCAAAGCATGAACTTTCACACAAACACCTTTAGGAAACGTACATTCGTTCATAGTTAAAGTATAAACAATAATCCTAAGATATTTTTGAAATAGACCTGCACTTCATGACAAAATTTTGTTTGTGAACTTTCAAAATTTTATTTGGAATATATGGACCTTTACAAAAATAGGAAAGACCCTCGTTTCATAGACAAACACTCGTTTGAGCAAAACAAGATTATTTTTTTTATATAACAACTCACGTAAAAAAAAATTGTTTTTTTTTTTTTTTGTTCGTGAGTTTTAAAAAAGAATTTTGTTAAAGAATTCAAATTTTGATTTTTGAGTAATTGTTGAAAGCAAACAATGTTTCTATGAATTTGTGATTTCATAGTGAATGTTCACATGAAGGGTTATGTGAATTATTCATAATTTCAGGAAAAGTTAGGTGTCGACTTTTAAGTAATGGATGTTGCTCATCTTTGCATGTTTGAAGGAGCGAGCAAGATTTTCGAGATTTTACGTTATTATCACTAAGTTCGTGAAACCGTAAATTGGTAAGAGTTGAGGATTACCATTTTTGTAGACACTGATGTAAGCATTCCAATTATTCTGTTGTACTTTAATTCCATTGTGTTGATGAAATTTGTTGTATGGATGTCACAGCAACTTTCCAAAGATGGCTGATTCCCATAGTAGCACTTCTGAAGATGATGTTTCCAGAGAGGAGTCTTCTGGAGAGGATGCTTCACACAGGGCAAGGTTAGAAAGTTTATAATCGGGGTTGCGGACTAATGACAAAGAGCTTCCAGTGCCACATCTAAGAATCGGAACTCAGAGGGTGGTTCTACATTACAGGAACATATACAATAATTAAGTACATAAATCATATGAATCTTAGGATTCTCAATTTCCTAATGCAATGAACAAATAGTAGTAAAAGCAAAACACCTCAGAAATAACATATACCGCCAATTTTACAAAAAATTCAGAAAGTATACTTACTAAAAATAGTACAACGCAAAACCTATTTGTTCGGTTGACTCCAAAATCTTCAAAAATTCGGGCTCTGGAATCACTAATATGCCTATTTTTGATACAAATAGGAACTCAAACGCTCAATTTTCAAGTAAAAAGAAGTTCATAGAAGGTTAATAGTACATGTGGCCCTTGTAGACACATGACTCCATAGGTGCCCATGACTGTTGTATACACATGACTTCTATCACCAGTAGGACCATCTTTTGCCACCAAAAATATTAAAGCTTAGCATTGTAAGACTGTGACTTTTAACATTGCAATATAGAGATCTCTATACGAATCAAGACACAACTAATCAACATAGGTATTAGAGCTGAATCTACATTATGAATTGCAAACTGAGTCAAGCAAGATGTTTGAACTTTTAAAGCCTCTATAAATAACTTGTGTTTCTACACTGCAATGAAAGGTGGGTCTCATAGCTGCTCTAAGAGCAACCTTCTACACTATCAATGAAATGGTAAATAAAGGTTTGGGTCTCTCAGGGTATCAAATAATGCAACTATGAATGTGCGAACTTCCACAGGGTATGAACTCACACAAAGTGGTAAACTTTTATATATTATTGTTGAACAAAATTGGGAACATAGACAAATCATAACTAATATACACTGACTCTGTCTTTTTATGTGAGATGAAGCTGATGTTAAACATATACTTCACTTAACAGTTGGTTAAGTGTAAAATAGATTGAATGTACTTGGTCAGTTTTGACTCACACTTCGGCAGATTATGTGTTTTTTTTACCCTGACAGCACAAATCTAAAGATCAAAGAAGAAAAAAATCTAAGAGAAATAGCATTAGGTAAGGATGTTAGCAAGATGATCTGCAACGTCCTTCTTTAGACTCATCTTCATTGCTTTTCCTCCTTAAGATATGGATTTTAGCAATTTCATTGATGATTTTCTACAAAAACAAAATCCCTCAAAACCAATCTACAACGTTTTATAGATTCAACATAAAGTTGAAAAAACAAAACCAAAATTTTATATTTTTGCAACGGTAGAAATATCTCTAAGAAATGTAGAGGCACTTTTTTTTTTGGTTTGAAGATAGGTTAAAATTGATAACACAGTGCCAAGGAGGCACAATAGTACAACAGATCAAATTAGTAAATGTAGAGGCACTTTTTAGTGTATATCTCATTGTCAAGTAACATAACAAAACTTGACAAAATATTGAAACAACATTCTAAGTGGCACATCCAGTTTGTTTCACTCAGCGCTTCCATTTAAATACAAAGCCATTAGGTATACTATTTGAGATCACAATCAATTACAGTGGTGCCTACTATCCAATTACACTTGCGATCAAGAGGCGTCATCTTGCAAAATAGCACATATGTTATAGAAATAAGCAAAAGTTGAACAACTCAAAGAGAATTTATTCCAAGAGAATGTTAGATAAACTTCTAACTTAGAGATATAGGATGGAAAATTCGGAAGTCTTATTTCTGTAAATACTTGATTAACAAAATGAAATGGATTATACAAAAATAAGGCTAGATGTGGTTTACCACTTCTCAAGCACCAACAAAGAAGACCATCTTCATTACATGTCTATAATTATTGGCAAACAAAATCTCTGTAACAGGTGGAACAAATCTCAGATTCTCAGGTTGGGCTCTTATGTTCATTTTAAAAGGTGACAAACAATGCGCATTAACCCATTCATGACATTATGTTTATGGTGGATTTTTATTAAAAAACATAGCCATAAGGAAACATGATTCGCAGGTGACAATATAAGGATATTTAGTATTAGAGAGAATGATTTGAGACCACCTGCCAATTAGATGGTTGTGAGAAACACCACTATCGGGTACTTTTTACTTTAAGCTAGAGAGTAGTACTTAGTACCTTATGTACATCTCAGAGTTGTCACTGCCTCGAATGCTTTCTAAAATATAAGAAGAGCGAGCAAAAACCTTAGCTTGGGGACACCATCTACAGTACACCCTGTAAATAGACCTGCAGAGCCACGAAACATATAACTAAATTAGCAGGGTTGATAGATAAAACGTAACATAAACCAAGATGAGAAGATAACAAAAGAGAAAGTAAAGCAGCCTAAAGAGACCCCTAGTCCAGTTTAGAAACTCCAAAACTCCAATAACTATATAAATCAAAATTAATGGTTTTTACATCCTTGAAAGTAATTTAACACTCACCCTGCACTCATCCTCGAGTATTTATGTGATTTAGCTTTAACAGGAAAAACAAAAAATTAATAGTGTTATAACAGATAAATTTTTCAAATCCGTGGGCATTGCAACTACTTTAATACGAAAACTTCCATTTCTTGATTCACTTCTCATAAGATAATCAAAGCATACAAAACCCAGTCAAAGGATCAAAAAACGAACTTCACATAATGGGTTAAAAAAAATGGAAATCAAAAGATTAAAATCGAGACCAATGAGTTTGTTTGATTTAGCTTTAACAGGAAAATCAAAAGCAAGTTTATTTGTTATATCGACACACACAAAGAAAAACAGTCCTGAATACCATATGTTGATAACCTCGTTAGCTTCCACACCTTGCCGACATTTCAAATTTTCATGTCAACTCCAGATAGTTCAATCTGAGAAGTTTATTTCCTCGCCTAGTTAAAGACTACCCAAAAATCATAATTATGAAAATTAAAAATGAATTGACATTTTTCTAAATGTTTACCACACCGGATCTTCTCCATCAATTTGTTCAACTGGGAAAGAAAGATGGGAAAGAAAGAATTGAGCCTTAATTTCATAAAACTTAAATGAGAGAGAGGAAGTCATACCTAGGATTAATGGATATATTGGATGGGGGAGCAAGTCAAATATACTGTTAATTGGCTACTTGAAGAGGAGTTCGGATTCCAGCAACGCATCACCTAGAATATTGATCATTCCCAAAAGAGGTTTGATGGTCTACCTTACTATGTTAACCCAAAGAAACCAAGAAAACTAAAACATACTCTATATCTAACAAAAAATTATTAGCTTTGCACATACCTACTCAGTGAACGTTCTCAAAAAGCAGTAAACTCCCTCAAAAAATTATTACGATTGTCCTATATAAGTTCTGCAGTTTTTTCACTTATCATTTTCTTGCAAAAGATCTTGATGTCATACATGTAAAGTGATTACTGGTATAATATAAGTAGGTACAGTAGAGTAGCAATGATATGTTGGGAACCCAGTACTCCAAGATTGAAGAGCCCGTCATTAGACATCGTATTGAGCACTTTGAGTGCAGACAGACCTTCTAAACACCTGAATGTAAATGAATTTCTGTTAGAGATCAATCAGCCGAACTAAATCCAAACTATTATGAAGTTCTTGACTATGCTCGATCACTCCGTTCGTTTGAACAACATCTCTACTGTATGTTTTTCAAGCTTCCAACTTCTCTTTTGCCCGAGTTTGAGTATTCAACTGATCAAAGGCACCATTGCAGTTAATACAATGAATAGCAAAGAGTTATGCAGACTAAAGCTCATCCATCCTTCAAACAATGTTTATAGAATTTGAAGCCGATTCCAAATTAGAAAAATGGTAATTGCCTATTTGAAAAGGTAACTACATATCATTATCTCTTACATATTCAATCCTCATATTAAATCAACATTGTCTTTATGGTGAAAGGTTTAATTCTTAAACCTTCTGATTGATCAACAAATCAAGCCCTAACATAAAACATCCCAAAACAAATCAAATCAAGTGAAATTCTATTGACATTTACCACTGGAGATGTATGCTAGCTATTTTCTCAATATCTACCAACATAAATCTGCTAACATTATATAAAAAAATATATCTCCAACAACTAAATCAATGGAACATTTTCAAAAAAATTATTTCTGCAAAAATTAAAGAATCGAGATGAACAACTAAATCAAAGAAATATTTCAGGAAAAATTAACAAATAAAAAACCTCAAAAATTGAACTTACATGTAATTCTGACAGAGTATGGTTTAGAAACAAACTGAGAACCATGGGAAGATAAATCGTTTGAGGTTTATGTAGTGGAACATCTCAGGCATTGATTATAAGAAATTAGTGAGTTGTTACCGAGCTGTTACTTGGGATCTTTCTTTTCTCTCGTAACGTACGAAAGAACCCTACTTTTGGCAGCTGGAATCAATAGGATTTGAATAGCAGATAATATAATGCTAAATGGAATCAATAGGATCTTTGTTGTTCGTAACGTACGAAACTGAAGGAGGAATAACTCGAAGAAAACCCACAAATCTGTGTAAATGGAATCAGGGTCGTTGGATTAGGGCATAAAATATGGAAAGATTTTCAGCCGCGATTTATCTGCTCAACTTTCCTGTGTTTTAAAAGCAGTGAGAGCCGTTGATGGGTTACAAAGGCTCATTTACAACCATCAGATGGTTCAAAAACCATTTGTTTTTGTAAGATAAAATAAAATTAACGAATACTTAAAGAGATGAAGATTTTGACTCGGAGGTTAATTTATTAATTTAACCTCATTAATCACTAATTAAGTTAACTTAATCATTCAACCAACCGCTACACTAACTAACAATTACGCTAACTAACAATTACGCCATGGTCCCCAAAAAAAAATCGTTCTTAAATATCGCGACCATGATGTAATAATTGAATCTACACCGTTCAAAACTTATAGATTTCCCTACACTTCAACCAACGAACCTTCCTAAAGAATGAAAAAGTCCGCTTCTAGTGGCCCACTACTGACTTCACCACTTACGCAAGCAACAAGAGAAAAACATCCATTTCCTTGTAAATAAATAAAATAACGAAAGACGTGTCAAAATCACAGCGGTCAAGTCCTACCTACTAATCGATTGGTTGATATTCCTCCAACAATCCAAGTAATTGGATAACGTAGAAAAGCTACATATAGTGGGCCGAGTATCCCCAAGCAAAACAAAATATCTCTACTTTCCAGTCTTTCCTATTTTCTCTGTGCAAACGATAGTCATGGAGTGTTCTTCTCGTTTCGTTTTACTAGTTCTTCTCTCAACAACTGCAGTTGTTCTTGCGTATACTGAAGAATCAATAGAAACACAGGATCTATTGATTCGTCAGGTAGTACCAGAATCATCATCATCGAACCAACTTGATGATTTGATCTTAAACGCAGAAAACCATTTTACAAATTTTGTGAAAGAGTTTGGAAAAGTATATGCAGATATTGAAGAACATGCTTATAGATTGAAAGTATTTAAAAAGAATTTATTAAGAGCTAAAAGACATCAGAAGTTTGATCCTTCTGCTGTTCATGGGATTACTAAGTTTTCTGATTTAACTCCTAGAGAGTTTAAGAGAAATTATTTAGGTTTAAGAATAAAACTTGATCTTCCTTCTGATGCTAATCAAGCTCCTATTTTACCCACTAAAGATCTTCCTACTGATTTTGATTGGAGAGATCATGGTGCTGTTACTGGTGTTAAGAATCAGGTATAACTAATTGATTTTCTTCTATCTTTTAGACTTTTTTCACTAAAATAAAATAAAATTGGTTGATTTTTTAATTGATCTGTGGGTTTTTTGGTTGTGAAATTAGGGTACTTGTGGATCTTGCTGGTCATTCAGTGCAACTGGAGCCTTGGAAGGTGCTAACTTTCTCGCTACTGGGAAACTTGTTAGCCTCAGTGAGCAACAGCTAGTGGATTGTGATCATGTGGTTCGTAACTGATCCTTCGTTATTGTTTTCATATTATGAAATTGTTTGATTGTTAAGGTTGATTGTTAAGGCTTGCTGTTTGATTGTTGCGTGTTGAATTATAGGGTTGACTTTTTTGTGTATTTTACTTATCTGATTATTGTTTTGAATGTTCTTTGATGGTTGATATACGAAGGGTTTGTCAGGCATGAATTTTGGATATTATTTCTTTCTTAAGCATATAATTATCTGAGAGAATTCTGTGTAATTTCTTTGTTTTTCATGGTTAAGGCATTTTGGAACATTCATCTATCAATATCCATATACAGTTAAGAAATTTCTGATGTAGGGTAGCGGAGTAACAGTGAATTATTATAATATAACTATCTCTGTTCAGATTTTTACTTACTGTTCAGGAATCTTTGGTTTATTTGGGTTTATATGAGTTTACCTGCAGTTAGGAAGTCTTGCTTTGTTGGGTTTTCCATATTTAGACAACTGATGCCTGATAGTCTTTTAATGTGAAAAACAATTGGGATAATTGATGCTTGGGTTTTTCATAAGAGACTTTGAATGTGAAAAACAACACCTCTGAATCATATGAACCCAAGCATATTATACATATTACCATGTTAATCAACTTATCGACAAAATTTTTCAAGTAGCAGTCCATTAGTCTTTGAAATATAAGGTGGTATGGTGTGAGCCGAACGTCGTGAGTAAGCTATACATGTATCTTTGTTTTTGATTTCATTGATATTCATGCATCTTTGTTTTGATAATCGCCTTAAGGCAAACACATTGGGAAAATATATCTTATTTGGGTTTAGAGTCTTTTGTTATATTGACGATCTAATATCTTATCACAAACTGTTGCAATAATGTACATTCTGTACCATGTAATTGTATTTAATCAAAGTTTTCTACTATTGCAGTGTGATGCAGAGTCACCCAGTTCATGTGATGCTGGATGTGGTGGTGGGTTGATGACTAGTGCTTTCGAATACACACTCAAAGCTGGTGGACTGGAGAAGGAGGAAGACTATCCATACACTGGGAAAGATCGTGGTCCATGCAAATTTGACAAGACAAAGATTGCTGCCTCAGTCTCTAACTTCAGTATCGTCTCCTTGGACGAAGAACAAATTGCTGCAAACCTCGTTCAGCATGGTCCTCTTGCAGGTTCGTCTCGTCTCTTTTCCTTCTTGAATATGAGCGTATTTTCACTGACTAGGGAAAAACAGCAGATTAACAACTCTTTCTTATTCTTTTTTTGGCATGAGTGCAGTGGGTATCAATGCTGCTTGGATGCAGACATACATTGGGGGAGTTTCATGCCCTTACATTTGTACACACAGGTTGAATCACGGTGTCTTACTTGTTGGGTACGGCTCTGCTGGTCATGCTCCACTCCGAATGAAGGACGTGCCATACTGGATTATTAAGAACTCATGGGGAGAAAGTTGGGGGGAGAAAGGGTACTACAAAATCTGCAGAGGCCACAATGCATGTGGAGTTGATTCCATGGTTTCCAGTGTGGCCGCGATCCATACTTCCCCTGCCAAACCATAGAAAATCTAAGATAAAATTGCCGTACTGGTGGTTTAGATAGTAAGTGATGGTGGTAGCTCTCCATTATGTTTTCTGTTGCTTGTACATAAAGAATTAAAAGATGAGAAACATTATATTGCCACTCTCTATCTCTCTATATCAAGTTGTTTTTCAAACTCTAATCTCTGAATTCTATCTGAAAGTGAATCAGGAACTGCTTGTAATTTTGTTACTTCCCAAATGAACGATGTCAGAATATAAATTAATGTACATGCTATTTATTCTCTTTCTCTATTTATTTTTAGTGAAAAACATGGTATGTTCTGTCTAGATGGACGTCTAGAAGTTAACTTTCGACTTAAAAGTCAAAAGACAAGAAGAAGTCAGTTTAGGTAAAGAATTTTAAAAAGATTTCTAACAATAAAAAAATTAACTTTTTGTGAAGTAAAATGTTATTGTTTCTGAGTTTTGAAGTTGATATCTTACAATAATTTTGTTAAGACATACTTACACAGACATGGAAAGAGAACATAGAGTGAATTGGGAACAAAGTCATTAGGAAACAATATTTTTGGGTTAACAGTATACATAAAATTGTTTCTTGTATTACTCCGTAGTATTGCTACAAACGTTAGTAAAAAGGAGAGGGTACCAAATGTATCACCAACTTTTTATCAAATTTATATGTATAATCCTTATACGATCTATGCGTTCGGTCACGAAACTGCTTACAAGATTGTTTTAAAAGGTAAACCTAGTATGTACTCGAATTATTCGCGAACCGAATTCCAACAATAATAAGTCTTATATATAATCTACATTTCAAGACAGTAATTCAACAAGAACGAGTCTTGTAGGTTCTTTACAGTTGAGTTAATACCATCAAGGTTTAACGATGTACAACCTGTGATATTTCAATTATAAAGATAAAATAATATAATGCGGAAAAGAAATAACACAGACACCAAAAAAAATTATTAACGAGGAAACTACAATCTTTAAAAAAAAATCTCGGGGCCTAGTCCAGATCGAGCACACGGTGATTTAAGCTTTTATAATAATAATTTCTTAATACCTGATTTCGGACTAGATGTAATACTTGCTTCAGTTGTATTTGTGCATTTATAAACCTCCTAACAGAACACCGATTTTCTTTAGGAATTGCTCTTGTAAATCTTCTAGCAGAACGACAATTCTCTATAGAAGATGATATTGAAAATCTTCTAGCAGAACATTAATTCTCTTTAGAAGATGCACCTTAACAATTAGGGTTTGCACGTTCCTTAACCAAGTTGATTCTCCTCACAAGATCACCTAGAAATAATCCAGAGATATTTTGATCTATCAAATCAGGGGTTTATTAAAAATACCTAGATACAAGTTCTGTAACTATCAAAGAAGATAACTTACCCTTGCTTTACAATCCCCAAGTAAAGTCTTTAAAAACTCACCCTTGTTCGTGAAGAACAAAGATGTAGAAAACAACCTTATGAACCTCACACATAATTTTCCAAGGGATGGTTTGCGTTAGAGCACTGCTCGGTCGAACTCGCAAGTTTTGATATCTCAAGCTTGTTGTCAATGTTAGTTGCACAAAATTATATTTTGATTTCTAGTCTACTTAAGTCAAGTCTTGGGCT
This sequence comes from Papaver atlanticum, assembly GCA_023531105.1. Lineage (NCBI taxonomy): Eukaryota > Viridiplantae > Streptophyta > Magnoliopsida > Ranunculales > Papaveraceae > Papaver > Papaver atlanticum. The sequence goes on along the minus strand of JAJJMB010014398.1, from coordinate 1,744,228 downwards.
AGGATTTGATTATGGTAGTTGAGTATCAGACATCACTGAATAACCCTCTAAAATTAAAGACTGAAGATCAACGAACACATTTGGAGAACTTCATCAACAAAGAGGTAAGTGAAGACTTAACCATTCTATCTATATGAGACTATGTCGTATGACATTGAATAAATATTGCAAAAAAAGAAGTTTCGAGTCAAGCTTGTTTAGTTAAACATCTCGAAATATGATTCAAGCAATGGATGTTCATATATCCTTAGCAATCTTACTTCGAAGCAATTTATTGTTCAAGAACTATGTTTGTGGGTCATTTAGAAATTGCCTAAACAATGAGAATGTTTCAAACATCAAAAAGAGAGTTTACAGAACTTCTGAAATCTGGGCTCAGGGTAGGTACGCATACCCATTTCACGTACCATGGATATATGATTTTTTGTAATATAGGTAAGTATGCATACCAAGTACGCGTACCATGGTGTTCTGATTCGTGAATAGGGAGGTACACATACCTAGCACGCTTACCTCAAGAGCCTGAGTTTGTGAATAACCTTTGGGTACGCATACCTTGGCTATTTGAATTCACGAACTGGTTCGTAGGTGCGCATACCCCCGCATACCTAACCAGTACGAATTAGCAGATGCTCATGAACTATTACATAAATACGTTTAGCATTGGTACAACTCTCGTGAACACGATATTTGTTATTAGTTCTAAAGGAACACTTGTCGTGAATTATCATTATACAAGGTTCATGTGCTCTGGACCATAGTGTATATTCTTCTATGTAATTTCATGATAAACTTCTCACATGCTTCCATGAACTCCTAACAAGAGTTTCATCTAAACTGAGAAAGTATTTGCTTGAATCTGAAGTTATCTTAGCTTGAATTCTAAACAACCATAGTCTTGCAAAATCTATAAATAGAGAGACTCAAATAACCAGGAAATTCAATCTGTGACACTTCTATGTCCTAGTTGTTTGCTAGAGTCATTAATGCACACATTTTTGTGTCTAAATTGTCTTGATTTTTTATATTGTTAGTGCTCATTTTTGTACCTATGTTGATGGTGAATTTTTGACGAAGGTCGTATTCGTAAAATCACATCGGAAAGTATGCATCTCTGATCAGCATCGGAATCATAAGAAATTCGTGTCTTAACCTTTAGCAAGAGAAGTGAATTGAAGTTATGTAACCTCATCAAGTGTAATAATATATAATGACAATATTAGGGCTTCTGAAGTAGACTCTTCAATATTCCATGTATTTTACAGTTAAGCTGAAAGACTCAACATTTCTTATTTGAATTCAGAATTCATCTCGAGTGTCTGAATTCCCCAGAATTAATATGATGACTATCGACTCATATCTGAATCAATTAAATGCTCCTAGACAGATTGTCTGCTAGTATAGTGCGTCTAATTAATTGAATCTAGTGATATATTCATCATTTGAATTCCTAAAAAAATACACTAATTAAACCCTAATATTCACTTACTCAGATTCATGGCTTTTCTCAGCTGAATTCCATGGAACAATAATGGATATTCACCTTTCGGGCATAAGGGGCACCCCTGAGTAGGCCCCGAGTAAAAGGCACAGGTGTATTTAGTAATAATGCTCAAAGGAGTATCCAAAACATGGAAGAACAGGGATATGGAAGTTGTATCAAAATAGGAAAAGGAAGAGAGATAAAATAATAATAAAATAAGAAAACCATGAGGGGTGGGCCCATACGGCTAGCCGACCGGCCATGCTGTCGGTTTTGGCCGGCTCCCCCCTCTTTTCCCCTTTTTTATTATTTTTTTGATAATAATATTTTTTTCCCAATTTGTATTTATTATTATTATTATTATTATATTTAAAAAGTTGATAAGAAATCTGATTACACGTTGGTAGCTGGTAGCTGAGCTCCAACACCTTTTTGAATGACAATTCCCAATCTATGAGAGAACCACATATCTTATAATTTGCATCGTAACTTGCAAGACAATTCCTCAATCTCTTCGGAAAGGCAATTGTATCGACCCCAAGTTCACCTAATGGTGAAAAAGCCAACACACCAAAGCCGTATCCATGAGTAGCACACTTGTTAAGGTATTTAGTGCATTTACGAGTAATTGCCGCTGAAATAGCATGTCCAGGCATAAAAGTACGTGTTCTAGCACTCGTAAAAGGTGATGCACCGGTGACGTCAAAACATACATCCTTTCCATCCTCCCAATTATACACCAGAATGTCAGCGGGCTTCAACGCACTTTCATTATCAGATAAAAAGCCCATGGGTACTTCTTTCCACGCTGCCACACCAGCTTTGTAACACATATCTGCAAGGACATCCCTGACTAAGTCGTGCCTGAATTTAGGTCCCACATCTTTATTACAATGCACTGCATGATTACCGTAGATATCCATGTCCCGGTTACAGCTAGAACACCGACAGCCGTCTTCAAAGAAAGGTATACCCAGACGGTATTTGAGTATAGAACTGAACTTTCTAGGGCCTACTGCTTGGTTAAGCACACTAATTGGGATTGCTTTGAGAAAGTCCATCGCATGCTCAACTGTATTGCTTTGCCACAGAATGATATCACGCTCAGTTAAGTTGTAGTTGGAGGGAATTCTTTCCTTGATAACACCAAAGTATAAGACTGCCAGAGACTTCATGTAATGGGGGGAAGCATCATTGATGTTGAAGTTAGAGATAGGTATTCCACAAGCTCGAGTAAACGCCTGCAAGGCATACTGGAATCTGCGACCTGAATCTGTAGCAGCTGGTAACTGTAAAATTATGTTTTGGAAGTGTTGAGTCTGAGCGCATGAGGCTAAGTAGCAATAAGTGCTGGTGTCAGCCATGGTGAGAACTCCGAAACCACCATCCTTAATTGGCAGGGTTGCAATCCGTTGTTGAGTTAAACCAAAAACTGCACCATCTCCGGTAACTATCTGTCTTAAATATGGCATAAGATAAGTGTCTAAGAGTGAACTAGCTTGCTGCAAGGCCGTGGGACATGTGGTACGAAGTGCAAAATATAACCTGGAAACGCCGGTACAGTTACGCAAGAACAATAATTCGCTTTAAGGGTCTTGCAGTTCCGAACTTTATGCATGAGCGTAATTATTTTATTGACCCTGTATAAAACAATGTCACTGCAATATTGCGTATCTAAACTGACAGGCCCACCCAGAAGTTTGACTCCACCTGCTGGTTTGCTAATGTATTTTTGGAAAACACCTAATTCATCCCTTCTAGGATCAAGTGTTGGCCAAAAGATCTCTGTTTTTGTGATATTTAAGTGCAAACCTCTTCTTGGACCTTCAACTTGTATTATTTCAGCGCTTTTTCCACTTCCAAAGTGTCGCCTGCAATGGTCTCATCGTCTAAATACCACGCATGAAGATCAAGTGTACATTTCGCTGCAATTTTTTCAGTCAAAGAATGTAAAGCTAGAGCAAATAACATGGGACCAAGAGGGTCACCCTGTTGAACACCTTGTGAAGAAGAAAGCACATAATCATTATAATACAATCTGACAGGGCTTGAATAACAGAATTCAACCCATCTAGAAATGCTACGACAATGATTTCGAAATTTTCTAATCATGGTAGACCTATCTAACAAGTTGAATGAATTAGAAAAATCGATTAACAACATGGACCTGGTATTGTCATTCCATTTCATGTCTAATAGCATGTTAGCTGAGTGTCGAATTCCCTCACCACCACAGGGTATACCTACCCCAAATTGATGTGTGCCCAAATATGATGACATTTCTTTGCTAACAGCTATATCAGCTAGCTTAGAACACAAGCGTCTCCAAATTGTACCAACTGCGATGGGCCGTAAACCTCCTACAGGCTTAAGTAGAGGAAATAAAGGAGCACTTGCAATAAATTCCCCAAGAATTGGTGGGCAAATACCTGCCAACCATAAATTTACAACCCCTTCTATGGATTGTAATATACCTTCGGCCACAGCTGCAGCATTGCCACTCACTGCGTCCAGCAGGTGCTGTGCTCTGAGACCATCTCTTCTACAAGAAGTGCCTTTGGAGAAGCTTTTTAAGGAGGATATCACAGCTTTGGAGTCAACTGATAGAGCTGGTGTTGAGATATCTTCAACAGGTATGTGAGGAGGTGGAGCCTGTGGATGTTTCTGATCAAGTTCATATAAGGTATCTGGGATGGCAGGTGCAACACCATTGGATGTGAGAATGCGGATGGAAGCTGTATAGTGCCCGTAGCTCATATTTTTTCTACATGCGAGCAATTGGTATCCTTTTTCTTTTTGCTGGAATGCTTGTGGTTAGGGCTTGGTTTAGAAAGTTCAAGCATTTTCTGAGTCATAGTGAAAAAACCATTTGGTTCTTTCCAATCTAACAGTGCTTGATTAATTGCAGAGATTTGAAGTTTCTTTCTATTGCCAGAGCGTTCTTCCCTTGTACTTTTTGGAATATATAAGTTCAAAGTGCAGGCAGGGAGAAGAAGAAGTTGTAACCATGCATTTGGATCCATGGGTTTTGCTAGCACATTATCTAGGGCTGATTTTAGGGTTCTAGAAAAATGAAATCAGCAAGGTGGGGGTATACTTATAGTTGTTGCAATTTGTCTCTGCAAAATCAGATTGAGCATATCCACCGTAAGACACATTGTGTTATCTGCAAACTAGAATTGTTGGCATCTGGGTGATTTTCTGCATTCGTACATATTTGTGGTTTTATAACGCCATGAATGAGAAAGTCTGCACCTGACCCATTGAAAGGACCTACTATAATTTCAGTACGATGCATAGCAGATTTACAAGTCTTCTTCCATGCATGGACATGCATACATTTAATGCACAACCAACACTGCATATCGTTCAAAACTCTCTCCCAAGCATCATAACATTCAACATTATTCCTAATTCTATCTCTGCAAACCTCTTTGTCTTTATCTGTAGGAAAATGCATGTCTGTCATATGTCGATATATTATACTTCGAGCATAACCACTGCCTCTAACTCTGTCACCACAACCATCATAATGTTTAAAGGAACAATGGAACTTATACCCTTGAGATGATGATGGGAGTGATCTATGAGCTGAGGAAGGAGACCTGGATGTGACTACATCGCGTGTAGGATGGCTACGGGGGATTGATGATGAAGAAGATGTATCATCAAAACCAGAAATTGTAACCACAACAGATGACGACCTAGCAGACGATGATCTGGTTATTAGCATATCCCTGCAGAGAAAAGGATTATTATTATTATTATTATTATTATTATTATTTTTATTATTATTATTATTTATTATTATTATTATTATTATTATTATTATTATTATTATTATTATTATTACTATTATTATTATTATTAACGATGCCACCTAAGGCTTTTATTGAAAATTAAAAGAGTAATATTTACACAAGAATGGTTGGTAGTCGGGCCACAATCTGTGCACCAACACCTTTCTGGATAGCCAAACCTACCCTATGAAAAAGTAAACCTCCTACTTTGTTATTAGCATCGTAGTTGGTTAAGTAATTCTTCAATCTCTTTAACAGAATGACGAAGTCATCTCCAAGCTCACCTAAGGTTGTGAAGGCCAAAGCGCAGAAGTCGTACCCATGAGTTGTGCATTTTTCTAAATACTTGTTGCGCTTACGACTAAGCGCCATAGAGATGGCACGCTCCGGTACAAAGTTGTGAATCCCGCCGCCAGAAAAAGGTGAGACCCCAATGACGTCGAAACAGGTGTCTCGGCCATTTTCCCAATTGAGTATAAGAATATCAGCAGGTTTAAGAGAACGGTTATCTGCTGATAAAAATCCTAAAGGGGCCTCCTTTCTAGCCGCAACTCCTGCACGGTAGCAAATATCCATAACAACATCTCGCACCAAATAGTGTCGGAACTTGAGACCGACCTCGCTTGCGCAATGGAGGGCATGATCACCAAAAGCATCCATCTCCCGGCCACAGCATGAGCATACAAAGTCTGCAGGGAATAAGGGTATACCTATCCGGTATTGGGTAACATCTCGGAATTGTCTCGATCCAAGGGTCTGATTAAGCCCTGGAATGGGAATAGTCTTCACAAAGTCCATTGTGTCCAATTTAATTACTTTGCCACAATATTGTATCCCTAGGCGTCATTGCGAACTTAGCTGGTATGTCTCTCTTAACAGCTTCGAAAAATTGTACTTCCAATGCTTTCATAGGATGGGGGGCAGTAGAATTGATATTAAAGGAGGAGAGGCTGCAAGCTTGCATATATTTGTTGAGTGCCTGTTGGTAATTGTGGCTCGGTGTTGATGTGTCGACAGAACTCAGCATGGTGGACTGTAGGTGTTGTGTCTGAATATGAGATGCCAAATAGCAGTAATGGCTTGTATCGACCATTATATAAACACCAAAGCCACCATAATTAAAAGGCAATGTAACCATCCGCTGTTGAAGGAGACCAAAACCGGCGCCATCGCCAATCTGGGCACCAACCCCTTTTTGAATAATAATGCCTAATCGATGAAATAAAACCCCGCCAATTTTATGATTAGCATCATGATTAATTAGGCAGTTGCTCAATCTTCTCATGAATGAAATTGTATCTTCACCTAGCTCGCCAAATATTTATTATTATTATTATGAAAAGGATGCCATAGAAGGCTTTTATTAGAAAAGCAAACAAAGTAAGATTTTACAAAGAGTTTGTTTGGTAGCCTAGCAACAAGCTGAGCACCAACACCTTTATGAATAGTAATACCTATTCAATGAAAAAGATGTCACTGATGGCTTTTATTATTATTATTATTATATTCTTGATTTTTTTTATTATTATTCTTGATACAAACACCCCAAGGGTAAATTATTGAGAATAAATATCAAGGTTACAAGAAATGGTGGGCAGCCTAGCGACAAGCTGGGCGCCAACACCCTTTTGAATAATAATGCCTAACCTATGAAATAGTGAACTTCCAATTCTATGGTTAGCATCATGTCTAGACATGCAGTTGCTCAACCTCTTCAAATATACAATATAATCCTCACTCAACTCTCCTAATGTAGTGAATGCCAAGACTCCAAACCCATGTCCATTTGCTGAGCATGTGTCTAAATATTTGCTATTCTTGCGCGTGATAGTAGCTTTAATAGCTTGGACAGGAGTAAAAGTGCGAGTTCAATCACTCATGAAAGGCGAGACACCTGTAATATCAAAACAAATATCTTTACCTCCTTCCAAATTATACACTAAAATGTCAGCGGGTTTCAAGTCATTACTGTCGTTCGATATGAAGCCTAGTGAAACTTCTTTTCTGGCAACAACCCCTGCTTTATAGCACATGTCTGCGGTAGTGTCTCGAACCATGTCATGCCTAAATTTTAGACCCACTTCCTTGGCACAATGTAAGGCATGGTCGCCGTAGATATCCATAGGTCGCTGACATATCAAACACAAGCTGTCTTCAACAAACAATGGCATGGCAAGTCTATACTGCAAAACAGACCTGAATTGCCTAGGCCCAACAGCTTGGTGCATACCATAAATAGGAATAGCTTTCAAAAAGTCCATAGCATCCTCTTTTCTGTTACACAACCAAATGAGGGATTCACGTTCGCTCAAAGTAAAACTAAAGGGTAAGGATTCCTTGACAACACCAAAGTAAATTACCTCCAAAGACTTCATGAAATGGGGGGCGGTGTCATTGATGTTAAACTCAGAATTAAATAACCCACAAACTTGTGTAAATACCTGAAGAGCGTGTTTAAAGTTGCGACTTAAATCAGCTGAAGAAGATCGAAAGCTTCAAGATGATGTGTTGTAATTGTTGGGTTTGAGCAGTAGATGCCAAATAACAGTAGGTGCATGTATCAGCCATTATGTATACTCCCAAGCCTCCATCCTTGATGGGAAAAGTGGCTAAGCGCTGCTGGACAAGACCAAAACCTGCACCATCACCAACTATGATATGTCTCAAGTAATGAAATAAATTTTTATAAAAATGAGAAGTTGTAGCATGTATAGCCAAAGGGATTGTTGTCCTGAGAGTGAAATAGAGTCTAGAGACCCCGGTGTAATTAAGAAAAAGTAAAAGTTCACTATGAGGGTTTTGCAATTTCTTGATCTGTTGCATCAACTGAATGATTTTATCAACCCTTTTGAGAACCATGTTGCCACAATATTGCATATCAAGGCTGACTGGACCTCCTAACAGCTTTACACCTGTTGAAGCTTTACAAAATATTAGCAGGAAAGAGACCATCTTCAATGCACTTGGGATCTAGAGAGGGCCAAAAGAGTTCAGTTTTTGAAATATTCAGATATAAGCCTCTCTTAGGTCCTTCAGTTTGAATGATCTTCAAGGCCTTCACAACCTCTGGCATGTCCCCTGCAATTGTACCATCATCAAGGTACCAGGCATGAAAATCCAATTTGAGTAACAAGAGGGTGCAGTGCAAACACAAACAATAGGGGACCAAGTGGATCACCCTGTTGGACCCCTTTAACTGATGAGAGAACAACATCATTGTAATACAATCTAGCAGGTGTAGAATAACAAAACTCAACCCATTTTACAATGCTTGGGCAGTGAGTTCTAACCTCTCGAATCAAAATAGATCTGTCCACAAGATTGAAAGCATTCGAAAAATCTATCATCATCATGGTCTATGTGTTGCAATCACCCTTCATCTCCAACAATCTGTTAACCACGTGTAAAATGGCTTCACCCCCACAGGGAATACCAACACCAAATTGGTGAGTACCTAGATATGGAATAACTTTCTTGCAAACTGAGGTAGCACCCAGCTTAAAACATAATCTTCTCCAGATTGTGCCAACAACGATTGGCCTAACACCACCTCCTGGTTTTAGCAATGGAGTCAATGGCGCACTAGCAACATATTATCCTAGGATTGGAGGACAAGCACCAGATAACCAGAGATTAACCACACCAGTAATCGATTCAAGTAATTCATCCGCAACAGCTGCAGCATTACCATTCAGAGAATTAAGAAAATGTTGTGCTCTTAAGCCATCTCTCCCGCAAGACGTGCCTTTGGGGAAGTTTTTTAAAGCAGATAAAACTGATTTAACATCCACAGATAAAGGAGGTGTTGAAATATCCCCAGCAGGTATATGTGGAGAAGGTCCATCTGGATGTTTCTGCTGAAGCTCAAACAGTGTATCTGGGTTGGATGGAGCTATACCATTTGAAGAAAGGACTCTGATGGCAGAAGAGTAATGGCCATATCTAAGCTTCTCTCTGCAAGCTGCTAGGGTAGAATTCTCCTTCTTATTCTTCTTGCTGGCCTGCTTAAGTTTGCTATTATGCTTAGAGAGGTGGAGCAACTTCTCAGCCATAATGATACATGCATTGGGCTCTTTCCATTGTTGCAGAGCTTGATTAATTGCAGCAGTTTGCAACTTCTTCCTCATACCAGAACGCTCTTCCATAGAACATTTAGGCACATAAAGATTTAAAGTGCATGATGGTAGCAGAAGGAGTTGTATCCAAGCATCTAAGTAATTGGGTTTGGATATAACCTTGTCTAAGGCAGTTTTTAAAGTTCTTGAAAAGTTTAAACAACATTGAGGGGGAATACTCACAATGGCGGTGATTTGTTTTTGAAAGATTAGATTGAGCATTACCACATTAAGGCCCTCTACATCTTCATCAACCTCTGTAGAAGCAGTTAAAATAATTTATTATATTATTATTATTATAATAAGTGCCACTTGGGGATTTCATTAACAAAGAGTATTACAAGTGCCACCTGAGTCTAGCTACAAGCTGAGAGTATTATTATTGCTCCATGGACCATATGGTTAGCCAAGCAAGTGGTCTTGCAACCATTATGTCTTTCTACTATTTAATAGTTCATCTTTCAACCAAAATTAAGAGTTTCAGTCAAATTCACATTCTTCATAAAAAGATGAAATAATGCTCAATGGACTATCAGAAAATACCAAAATTATCATGATTAGTCCGCAAACAACATGGTAATGCGGGCATGCCACTTGGTCGGCCCTTTGGCTTACAAAAGCCGGTCCCACCTATTTCAATGATTAATGACCTAATTTATCATCTGCAGTCCATATTTGGTTCAAACTCTCTCCAACAACTTTGAAGATGATCTATTCACCATCAGATGGTCCCACAACCACCAAGAGACAGTTCTACACCTCTTGGCCGGTCCTCCTCTCTCCATAATTAGGTTTTACTACCTGATGCTCGGTAAAGCATTATTTTAATTATGGTTAATACAATAATTAATCATCCTTTCACCAACTGCTCTGCATCTGAGTTTGGTAAAATCTCAGTCAAGCATATGGACGCCACATGGTCGGTCCATCACCACCTATGGCCGGTCATCTCCCTTTTCCATTGGCTCAATGATTGATGAATCATCCATCTGCCAAAATTAAGGTTTTGAACCTAATGCGTTGTTAAACACAATTCTGATAGGTTCAAACACCAATATTTTATATTGATCCAACAATTAACATTTTGGTTAATTAATTAATATTTGGTCCAACTACCAATATTTAATTAATATTCAATTTGATTGAGCTGTTAATTGCTCTGCAGAGAAAATATTCTCATGTTGATTCAACCATTAATATTCGAGAATTTCATACTGATCCAACTATCAGTATTTTATTGGTCCATTGATAGACACATTTTTGTGTCTGAATTGTTCTCAATTTTCTATATTTTTAGCGCTTCATTTTGTCCTTATTATCGTGTTTATGTATGTGTAGGTATTTTTGGAGAAATAAACTCTTGCGGAATATTGGCTAGAAAAGCGATATTTTGCACCCCCGGAGAAAATTGCTAAAGGCACCCCCCAAAAGTGTTAAAGACACCCAAGAATTGGATAAGGGCACCCCAATTACTATTTGGCAGTCTAGGGTTGTCAATGGATCCGGGTCCTCCCGGGTACCATACTACCCGGAACCGGACCCTATTATTTTTCGGTTCCGGGTCCGGTCATTGAATTAGTTGGCCCAGAACCGGAACCGATTAAACAGTAGGGTACCCACCGTTTCCGGGTATTAAACGGGTATTTCAAGTTCAGTTCTGTACTTCTATTACAGATCAGGTCATAGAAATGTAAGTGGTCTACGAGGTCAATACTTTGTGTCGGATCTTAATTCTTAACTGTTCACCCTCCCAGCCTAAGCACAACAGTTCCTATAGAACTAATTTAATCCCCACCCTTTATCTTCCCAGTTCCAATCTATAAAGAACCGCTTCCATCATCCATATATGAACAGTAGAACCACCTCCATCTATCCTCAAATTCCCACACTTGAAAACAGATCAAACACAATACCATCACCATCGTTATCAAGATCTAGCCACTAATTAAAAAGAACTACCGATTGAGCATGAATAGAAGATATTTAATTAATAAGCAGATAGTCACCAACAACTTCAAAAACTAAACAAAGGAATTTTAAACCAATGAATTTTATTATAATCAGTCAATCCTCTAATTGATCAAGAAATTAGAGATATACGTATATATATCTTTGACAAAGAACAAATTTGCAGTTAACAATTACAACTTACAAAGAACAAATTTGCAGTAAACAATTACAACTTACCAAACCAACAACTTTGAATTTAAACTTTTAGTTACAACCCATCATTAAACATTATTTGTAACACAAATTTCATCAAGACAAGAAATCATTACACAGATGGAGAGAATGAAAGACTAATTTTGAGCGGAGCTTGGAACGGAGGGTGAAAGAAAGAAGAATAGTTAGATGCGGAAATTTTAGGTTATGTTTTTGTTAACGCAATATATATATAACGCTTCATATGACGGAATTATCCCCAGAAAAATAAATATTTACAATACCCGACTACCGCGGGTACCCGACGGGTAGGACCCGGATGGAACCGTTTATAATCGGGTCTTTTCGGGTATACCCGTTTAAGACCCGAAATCACTAATGGGTCCAGTTTTAGGACCCATACCCGGACCCGATTCACCCGGTTCCGGGACGGGTCCGGGTATTTGGGTACCCATTGACAGCCCTACTATTTGCACACGTGTTTTGGATAGGGGCTCTCATTCTTCTTCCTTTTGAAAATGAGTTTTGGCGGGAATATTTCAGAGAGGAATTTTGGATTTATTTTCATTAAAAAAGGAAGAATATATTATGGGAATTGATTGGCAATATCTTGTTTCATTAAATAGGGATGGAAGAATATTTCTCGGGATTTTCTGTACTATTTTTGTAAGATGCGTGTGGCTTGCGAGTGTTTAACTCCATCTGAGACGTGCAGCAACGTGGTGCCATGTGTTTGCTGCAAGGAAGATGCGTGAGAAGATAAATAAAAAGAGAAAATATTCTCATAATGGCAGGGAGTAAAAGAAGATTGTTTTGAATTTATTGTCGAGATTTTGTTTTCTGTTGGGTATAAATTAGGTACCTGGGAGTCAGAGAGAGAGAGATAGAGAGCTTGGGGTTCGAGAAAAAAGTTGTAGTTCCACTTTTTTATTATTCTCTCTTTTTCATCATTTGTAAACACTTTGAGCAACGAATCTATATTTTGAGAGAATTTACACTATGATGAGCTAATTTTCACGCGACTAAGGCGATAGAGGAAGCCATTGATGGATGCTTGATTGGTAATTTTATGCTTTGAGTTTCATAATTAATTTTGTGTTCTCTTTTCTTCATTATCATATTGTTTAAAAAAAAATCTTAAATAGTTGTCATTGAATTTGATATTTCATGCTTAAGTTAATTCTTTTGAAGAGTCGTGCTTGTTATTTACAACTATTATTTGTAGGTTTGACATTTGAGAAAAGAAGATAGTGTACTTCATTATTGAGCGGATATATTTATAGACTCATGCATAATTATTTACCTTTGGTTCATCATTGTGGTGGAATCCTTAGCCTTAGTCTAATTCTAAAGCCTTGAAACCAATTTCATTTGAATTTTATGCATTTTATTAATTTTCTTTGGTCTTAAAAATTTAAACCTAAAATCACAATCTCCACAAGTCTCAACGAACCACTATTACTTACCACTTGTAAAAAACACATCATCCATCAACCAACATTTAGTTCGTCAGTCGACCATTATTTTAATATTATAATCTATTTTTGTCATTCGACTGACTCAAGACACGTGGATCGAGATGAACATTCTATGATTATTTTCATACGACTTCCTGCCAAGTGCTTGACGCATCAACATAGTGGTTTATGATCGATGCAGCAATCTCATTAACTTATGCTTCTCAATCGTCATTCAACTATCATTATTGCTTCAGCTAGCATAATGATATGCCATGGTCATCGATGACCTAATTCAACGTTCATGGTCCACGAAGCATGTTGTTGTTCCATCAAAAACTTCATGTTTCATCCATCATAACCTTAAATCACGAACTAATAGTGTGACTAGGTCAAAGATTGACCATATAAAATACGTCTGCAAAGCAGACTTACACATGAGACATCGATTTATGTTACATGGGGGGATATCACTAGGGTTTTGGTCTGGCGGCCTAAAGAACGTGCGATGTGCGGTACATCCATGATGAGAAATGTGAGTAAGTCGTGTTGACAATTAAATGAGTAAATGGAATAGTGTATGGTCAATCAACCAAGTCTTCCACGCAAAGTGGAAGTGGTTTATGCACGTTCTCCTACTTCCTTCAATTTTCACCACTTACAGGAGATTGATGTGCTATAATAAATAGGTTCCCTAACCTACGATATGGACAACAGAGTATGAACTGAATTCATCTCATCAGATATCAGTCGTATAACTACCATATCAATCACTTCAAAATATTTCTCTTGTTTACACAGAGAAATCATCTTCAAAGCAGTTCAACACATCACATCATCAACAGATCAATCTCCATTGATCTCCACGCACTCTCAGCTTCCCTCCCTACAGACCGACCCTTCACATTCCTTATGACCGAATTAAATATGGAACGACCATTGCCTTGATTTAGGCCAGATTTCCATAGTTTAGTCTCTCGAACTCAAAGTACTCCCGTGAAGTACATTTGTTTAAAGGTTCAGATGATTTGCTTCATCTAGCACTTGCCTCCTTCACCACTTTTCACCAGAAAACTAGCGATTATTTTTGCCCGCAAACGAATTGGCGACCACAGTGGGAGACTGATCTCTCTATGGCAAGCCCAACTCATCGAAGATGATCTATCTTAGGTCGAATTCAACTATTCCTCATGTTTCTTCTACCAACTCTGGTAATAGTCGTTACTCCTATGTTACCAGCGCTCTCCTCTCTAGCGGCGCAATTGATGGAGAAATTCCAACATTGATCGAGTTGGCATGAAAGCAAGAAATCCAAGCAAGGAACATAAACCGGCTTAAGGAAGCAATTGATCACATGTTCACTTTTATGGTAGATTTAACAAGAATTTTGGGAGGTGAAATCATGGAACCTCCAACCCCTGATCCTTCGACTGACGTCCATCCTCAAACCAAAAGTTTTACCATGTGTGAGAAGTCAGTATGCCAGGAATCCACATGTTTGATCGATAAATTGTGTGAATTCTTACACTTTTTTAAAGATCAACGTGAGAACATGTTCGCTGCACTTAACAATATCTCATTTGATGTGCAACTGATTCCATCGCCACTAGAGGTCACAGAAGTATCTATGGTGGGTGATCCTTCGATGAACAACATCATCTTTTCTGAAGAATATCGGATGACAGAAGCAGGACATAATCGGGCTTTGTACGTGACTTCTCGCATCAACGACTCCGAGTTCAAACGGGCTCTCGTTGACACAAGTGTTGCTACCAATGTTTTTCCTCTCAAGACTCTCAGAGAAGCTAAGTTCCAATAAAGCAAAATCGCCCATCAACCAATTATGATGACCAACTTTGAAGGAAACAAGACGAGCTCATATGGGTACACGTACTTAGATCTGAGGGTGGGGCCGATCTACTCAATAGTCAAATTTCATGTGATCAAGAAGAAACCTGACTATCACATGATACTGGGGCGCACTTGGCTGCATGATAACAAAGTTGTCCCTTCAACTTATCACCAATGCATGAAGGCTTAACTAAAGTCGTCCATATTGCAACATCGCCATCTCCTTATGACCATGTTTATGATGCTGAAGTCTTCAAACCTCGAGAAGGTATCCCTGGTCCTCCAAGCAGGATCTACAGCACACCACTTCCTAGTTGGACATCAATCGATGAAGATGATCAGCTATCATCTCCAACACCTGCAGGGAAAGAAAAACTCTCAAAGCCACCCAAATCGCTCAGGTCTCATCGTGCTAAGGATCCAACTAAGAGAGGATACAATTTTCTAACCATCCATGACACAAAATGAAAAGTCATCTACCTACGACGATGAGATTAGTAATTAACAAAGAAGACCGGTTGAAGATCTCCTCGTCCAAAAGAGTGATATCACATTGACGAGTCGTGTGAAGATGAAGTCCAGGATGCCCTACGACAACTACAAGATGGCACTGATTCTACAACTGACAATCTCGAGACTGTCAACATTAGTACAAATGAAAATCCAAGACCCATCTCAATCATCTCAGCTCTGTCACTAGAAGAACGAACGAGATTATTAGACTTTCTAAAATAATATCAAGATATCTTCGCTTGGACATATGAGGAAATGCCGGGTCTGGATGAAAATCTGGCCACTCGTTATCTCCACATTACCCCTGGATCTAAACCGGTCAAGCAACCGCCTTAGAAACTTCGACACGATGTTGAAGAGAAAATCAAGGTCGAGATCCATAAATTGTTAACCGATGGATTCATCAAGCCCATTCCACATCCAACGTGGCTGGCTAATATCGTTCCTCTCAAAAACAAGAATCTTTTCGTGTTTTCCTGCTCTGATACCAATTGAAATGACAAGGGTACCAAGTACCCACAATCTTTTCGATATAGACAGAGACTGTCAAGAAGATAGCAACCTCAAGGTATACACTTGGTAATATTTACTAGTTCGAAACAGAACCTAACTATAAGGATCGACCCAAGTATTTGATATTAACGTACACTTTATTTACTTTTGATTATAACTAAAATAATAATTATAATTACGGAAAGTAAAAGTAAAGACACAATGATTTTTTTAATGAGGAAACCGCAAATGCAGAAAAACCATGGGACCTAGTCGAGTATTGAATACTTTCAGAATTGAGTCGTTATGCAAAGACCACTACCAACTTCGTATAGTTGAGACCTAGTAAACAACCCCTAGTTACCTAGTTTCCTCAGTATCCCTGCGCCGACGTCCAATCTGTCCAACGCACGTGAATCCTAAGATAGAGTCTTCTATCTTAAGTTGCTTCAGTTTCTATGAAGACTTTAGGCACTCAACCCTTTAGATCGTCTTCCAAATAGTAAATGACTAGTCTATTTGGTAACCACTCTTCTAATCCCGAGAAGTTAATTAGAGATATTATAGTTGAGCTTTAGCAAAGGTTCTTATGTTTAAAATCAATTAAACGCCTTTGTCGGGTTAGATCTTCCAAAATCTGGATTAACAAGTTAACCAAATCAAGTCAAACAAAACTACCAAATTCAGATATTGAAGAGTACCACCAAATGATAGCTTGTCGATTTAAATATGACTAGCAAGTCTATCAAAGATAAACCGGATTTAGTCGGATCCCAGCCGATCAAGTTTGTGCATGAAGCAAATCACAAAGATATGAAACCAATAAGAAAATCTTTTTGTCTTCAAATATTCAATAGTCTTCTGTACCTTCATAATAACAAACTTGATTCCAACTTATGATTGATCACGTACAAAACGGAATATGTTAACAATGGATGATCACAAGTCAATATCAGATCTGAACTACCGTTAATCTCTTAATCTAGTTTGAGTGACCTTATGTCAGAAGAGAAGGTTCTCAAGAATAATCAAACTAAGTGCAATCAAGAGTTAACAACCGTTAGTCAATCAAATCAATAATTAAAAACTAAAATAACATTGCAAATTCTAGTTCCCCATCAACGGTACTAATAGACGCTTTTTGATCCCAAAGAAGTATATAAACTTGCGGACGTAAGAGATTTCGCCTAATTAGGTTACTCTACTCTCCAAGATAATATTACGAGTAATACTATTTGTCGACTACAGCAGTGGCTATGAATCAAAGTGCCTGCCTCAGGATAAGTTTGTAATAACAACAAACTTCACTATTTATAGACCAAGTTAGTTTGAACAACAAGAAATTTCCAAAAACCGAAAATACTCTCAAGATATGCAATAAAGCACCTAAATTCGGTTTTGTCTAATTCCAACTAATATCCAATTGTATAACCGAAATCCTTCTTGAACAACTCAATATTAGCTAGCATTTAATTAATATATCTTTCCAGAGATATATTTTGTTTGCTGGTAAAACAAAAACATATACATTCGAAAATATCAAAAGATTCTCAAACATTTCGTTTTGGGATCTCACCTTGAGTACCAAGGAATATCTTTGAACAATTAATAAATAAGATTTCAGTACATGTTCAAATTACTCATTATGTAGACATCTTGAACTTTCCTATTTGAAATCCCAATTTCCAAATCACATAAACTCTAAAGTGTACATGACTAAGGAAATCGGTTTTGCCCATTGGGATCGATTCTACCTTGACTCCCAATATAGGTTAGGATCGGTTCTACCTTAACTCTCAATATGGGTAGGGATCATTTCTACCTTGGCTCCCAATATAAGTTATGATCGGTTCTACCTTGATTTTCAATATAGGTTAGGATCGGTCCTACCTTAAATCTTCAATGAAAACCGGACCTTCAATCATATTGATTTCTTTCAACTACGAAACAAGGTCGTACGTCTACTTCCTTAAAATCATGTAATTAGACATAGTTTTGTAGGTATGAAATCAAACATATGTTCACTACAAAATCTGGTAACGAGTTACAAAGATTATGTTGATGATGCAATTACGAAGTTCAAAGGATAAGCATTATCCTTTGTAATATAATATGCCAATATAAAGCATTCACAACAAATAAATTTTCTTATGTGAAAGTTAGTGTCACCAACAACTCATTCAGTTTACAGGTATTATTGCATGCTTAGATCTCAGTTTATGTGGTTCATTTTTCTTATTTATGAAAAAAAACCATCTAAGTTCGTCTTCCTGGAAAGCTAAAAAATTAATTATCACCAAAACCGAAAATCCTTTTTAGGAAAACAATGAACCATTGCAATTTCTTGAATGACATGGACCACATGGGAATGGTCCTACCGAAAGTTCCGATAATAAAATTGGTTTTGGTTTTGGTGAAAATATTTTCAAGGTTTGTTACTAATTGCTAGATCTTGGATTTTTAACAAATAAATTTTCTTATTTAAAAGTTAGTCTCACCCACAACTCATTCAGTTTACAAGTATTATTATGTGGTTCATGTAACAAGGTTGTTCTTATAAAATCTCAGATGCTTGTTGACAAGACCAATCTTTTTAGGTTAGATTAGGAAAAACATAAACAATAACGGTATATTACATACGAATTGTTAGGTTTAATAAGAGTTCTGGATCCTAGTTAGTAATTAGACGAATTTTTGCCGAATTATTCGTGCATATTTGCAAATTAGTTTTTCCCGCAAAAATTCACCGGTCATTTGCAACCCCGATCACAAAACGCGATTTTTGTAGGCTTAACTGACTACTCGCGGATTTTACGGATTATCTTAAAATTCTCCGCATCGATTCGTCACAGAAACAATAACCAAAAATTAAAGTTGAGAATATACATACAGAGAATAATCAAAAGGGAAGAAACAAAATAAAAAACACACCCCTATTAAGTATATATGTTGTTACTAGAGATTCACGTGCAAAATCTTCCCTCATTACCTGTAGCTATACATGGAGTGAGGATTGAGGAGACGAGTCCTCTTTGTGATATCCCAGGGTTTAGAAAACTGATGTACACTGGTTTTTTCTGTTACCCCACAAGGTAGCCCATATAAAAAGAACAAATAATTCTTGATGAAATTTCATAGTTTTGTAGGTGGATATAAGGGTTTGGATCATTATATATTTGCCGAATTTTTGGTGTCGCATTTAGATATGTAAAAACACCAAACGCGCATTAACGTATTTCCATATTTTTACTGAATCCCGCATAATTGACCGTATTTTCATTTTACCTGGCCGGATAATATACGCATATTTGTTGATCAAAATTATTGCTGGTTACCGAATTGCTAACTAGGTTCTGGATAATCTATATCAATTATTCCATTTGTGAAAGTCAATTTTGATGCGATGCTAGCTTTTATAAATTAATAAGATAATTGTCTTGGTATTGGTCTAATATTGCGCAATGATGCTGGTGAATGCTTTGGGACAAGAAAAATCATATTAAAAGCTTTCAATGAGGAGCAAGCTACATCCAGAGGCTATTGTCTAGGCTAAAAAAAAGGGGAATGAATCACCTACATCTAGAGGGTGATAGTCAAAATGTGATATTAGTTGCTATCAATGTGATTATGCCTGCGTAAAATGGACCATCTAAATTTACTATCAATTTTACAAGAATGGAAGTGTAGGCTATAGCGCTCAAGGAGAGACAAAGACAAAACCCTTCATGGAGGAAGATGATGTAGAATATGTTGATTAAATAAAGTTCTCCTTGAGAAACTAAGAACTGATATTGATGTATTATTAAACGTTACCAGACTAAGTATTCTTACTAGCCTATTTAAGGCTAATAATTGTGTTGTAATAACACTACAACTCACACGTGAAACACACACATACGATATATTTGGTCAGTCAATGTTGATTTGTTACACAGACTACTGGCACACTTACACTGTGTCTAATACACCCCCTCAAACTGTTATTAGCAGACACACTAATACCAGTTTGAAAAATATCAAAAAAAAGGCTAAAAACTAAAAAACAAAGTCTGACAACAGAAAAATGTAAGACTACTGGCACACTTGACTTGTGTCCATCAAAGAATGTAAAAATCTTGAGAATGTAGTAAAGCATAAACTCTTGGTGAAGATATCAGCTAACTGTTCTTCACTTGGCACATGTTGTAGTTCCACAAATCCTTTCTCCACCAATTCCCTGATTGTATGATATTGAATATCTATGTGATTTGTCCTGGCATGTAAAACATGATTAAATGCTAAAAATAAAGCACTTGTATTGTCACACAGAAGCATTGTTGGTGTAGAAACGGAGACATGCAATTCATAAAGTAAATCAGAAAGCCATTTTAACTCTGTAAAAGCAACTGAAAGACACTTATATTCAGCCTCAGATGAAGACTTAGAAACTGTAGGCTGCTTTTTAGAGGACCAAGAGACTAAATTGAATCCAATAAAAACAACATAACCTGATGTAGGGCTCCTTGTATCTGGACAACCTACCCAATCTGAACCTGTATAAGCCTTCAAAGTTTGTAAATTAGTATCTTTCCTTAAAGTGATACCTAATCCAATTGTACCCTTCAAATATCCGAGTATTCTTTTCTCTAACTGTAAATGGACATCTGTTGGTGAATGGATAAACTGAGAAACATAGTTTACCCCAAAACAGATATCGGGTCTTGTAATTGTTAAATATTGTAAACTACCAACAAGTGTTCTGTACTCACTAGCGTTATCCAACTTAGTACCATCATGAATTGAGACTCTGGAACCTTTGACAACTTGAGTATCATAAGGTTTACTATCTACCATGTTTGACTTGGACAAAATCTCAAATGTATACCTTTTCTGTGTCACTAAAATAAAATTTGATCTCCTACCAACCTCAATACTCAAAAAATAACCAAAATCACCCAACTCCTTCACGGAAAATTCTTTCTTGATAGAAGTAATAAGAGTATCAATCATTATTGATGATCTACCAGTTAATAAGATATCATCAACATATAATAATAGAACCAACATTCCTTGTTGAGAAGATAACACAAACATAAAATTATCTGAAATTGACTTTTTAAAACCATAAAAACAGAGAAAAAAACTGAATCTATGAAACCAAGCCCTTGGAGCTTGTTTCAAGCCATATAAACTTCTCTTAAGATAACAAACATAGTTAGAAGGATAATCTGGATTAATAAATTGATAGACACATTTATGTGTCTATTTTGATCTCAACTTTCTATATTGTTAGTACCTATTTTTTTACTTATTTTGGTATTTTATGTCTTTGTAGGTATTTTTGGAGAAATAAGCTTATGTGGAAAAATTGGCTCGAAAAGTGATATTTGCACCTCTGGAGGAATTCCTAAAGGCACCTAGAAGATGCGTCAAAGGCACTCCGAAAATGTGTTGGAAACACTCCGAAGAAGTGTTATTGGCACCCAAGAAAAATTACTAAAGACACCCGGAGACGATGTTAAAGGCAGTACCATCTCGGATAAGGGGTACTCATTTGATAAGGGGCACCCTAATTGCTAGTTACGCCTCCGTACCATCTTCACCGTTTGAAATATAGTTTTGGCGGGAGAAAAATTCTTTATCACCTGCGTATTCCTGGATTGCATTCTAACTAGTTTTTCATGGAGATTTTAACGGGATTGACTTGGAATTGGTTGCTTATCCCAAAACAGGAGTTTTAGTGCAAATATTTACGCAAAACGAAGGAGAATCTTCTTTATCTCGATACGGCGGGTGGAGAATATTTTGGGTAATTTAGTGAAGATATGTGAAGAGATTTCGTTGAATATGTTCACGGGAATTTCTCGGGATTTCCCTGTGGGACTAAAACAGGGGAGCTAATTGGTGTTTCCACGTAAAATAAGGTAATATTAATCTCGAGTTTTATAAACAGGGAAAGAGAAGATATTCTCGGATTCTGTTTGTTTTATATGAGGAAGTTATGTGTAAAAACAGGAAAGATATCTTCCCTGCTATATCACTATATCCTTGGAAGGGTTTGGAACAATTCAGACTCTTTGATTGACGCGTAAAGAAGAAAGAAAATAGGAAATATCCGTAACTTGCACGGAAAGGAAAAGAGGAGATTAAATCGGGATTTTTGGGTCTGCTGGGTATATATAAGTTGGTTCGAGTTCCATAAAGGGGGATCGAAAGTTTGGGGTCGATTTCGAGCACCACAGAGGCTCGGGAAAATATCCAGGAAAGTTGCAGAGAAGTTCTTCATCACCAGCAGAACGAGGAAGAAGAAGATAGAAAAACCGTTACCCATTCTTTCATATATCTATAACAGTTTTCCTAACAATTATTTCTATTAGTCTTCCTATGTAACAATAGGCTCTGTAACAGTGGGTTCTGTAACAATTATATCTGTTACGAACCCGATTTTTCTTCAATAAAACACATATTCAGCCATGAGTTATTATTTTGAGCGTGTTTTTGATATGAGGACCTAAACCCCATCACTGGGACAGTGGAGGAATCCCTTTTCCATCACTATGGTAATTCTATTAATTTTTTTATGCCTTATTGCATTGATTTTTAATCGATTTATAATTTTTATTGAATGATTGTGATTTCAATTGATGGGTCATGCTTTCTTAAGTGTTTTGATGTCTCATGCTTTAGATTTACAGTCATTACTTTCAAAATCTACTTTTGGCAATGAATTAGAGTCAATAAATTATCTTTGGAGCTATAAATGTCTAGAATTATTAGTTGAACCATGTGAACATGAGAATTGGTGGAATCCCGAGTCTCGGTACCTCGATATTGTGATATCATTTGTATATTTTTTTATTATTAAATCTTAAAACCAATCTCAATAAGTCCGAGTGAACGACATCTTATTTACCACTTTCAAAACTACACCATAAATCCCTGTGGATGTGACATATAAACATCTTCATCTAAAAATCCATGCAAGAAAGCATTACTAACATCCAACTGCCTAATTTGCCAATTAAAAGAAATAGTCATACAAAGAACAACTCTAACAGTGGTAGACCTCACAACTGGACTAAAAGTTTCATTAAAATCAACACTATCCTGTTGATCATATCCTTTAGCTACTAGTCTAGATTTAAACCTATCAATTGTACCATCTGACTTCTGCTTAATCTTATACACCCACTTTGATCTTAGAAGTATATTCATCTTTCACATACACTTGCCACTTAGGATTATTCATTGCTAGCTTAAATTTCTTAGGCTCGGAAACTGTAGTTAATAGAGATGCATATGCAGAACAAATTGGATATTTAACTGAAACATGAGAGATATGATCTGGAAAATGTTTAGGTTTTGAAATACCCTTTTGAGCCCTAGTAACAATAGTTCTGGAAGAAGTGACATTATCAGGAACAGAAGGAAGTACAATAAGCAAAATATCAGAAGTAGATGGATGATCAATATCTAAAGCATTACAAGATGTTGTCACAAAATTTGAGAAATAAGATTGTGATTCATCAAAAACAACAATTCTGGATATATAAGACTTTTTAGCAATAGGATTATAACATTTATATCCCTTATGCAAAGTGTTATATCCCAGAAAAATGCACTTAACAAATTTTGGTGAGAGTGTATCAGCTCTTGAATGAGCTAAATGAGGATAGCGAATTTTGCCAAAAAATTTAAGAACAGAATAATCAGGAACAATGATAGGTGTCATAAACACCTTGATATTTATCTATTGTTTATGCTTTCTGAAAAGACGAGGGTACCCAAATACACCACAATTTTTTTGTTTCAACCTATAAGTCCTCTACCGAATGTGATCGTCTATGGAAAGAGTCGAAACAATATGACAATTCGGTCCACACTTCGTGTGATTGTCTATGGATAAGAGATCGAGACAATACAACAACAAGATAACTTATGAAATTGACTACGGATACAAGATCGAGAGAATACTACAACAAAGTGTGTTACTTGATAATAGATTCGGTAATAACTAAACTCTATAGGATCACTATCAAGTAACGTGGAGTTAACGTATACGTGTATTTTACTTTATTATAATAAACAATTATAATGCGGAAATCAAAGTAAAAGACACAGCAAGATTTTGTTAACGAGGAAACCGCAAATGCAGAAAAACCTCGGGACCTAGTCCAGTTTTGAATACTCTCAGAATTAAGCCGTTATACAAAATCTAATACCAACTTCGTATAGTTGAGACCAAGCATACTACCCCTAGCTACTTAGTTCCCTCAATATCCCTGCTCATTCGACTTCTAGAGTCACGCGCGTGAATAACAAGACCTTTGGATCGTATTCCAAACAGCAAGGGAGAAATCTGTTTGGTAACCACTCTAATCAATCTTGCTACAAGATTTGGATGATTCGTTGACAAAGGATCTCACGTTTAATCTAATAAAATCCTTTGTCTGGTAAGATAATTCTAACTATAACTGCTAAAATAGTCAAGTATAGATTCACACTCAATCAATATAAATCTCAAAGAGAAATATAGAGAATGTCGATCTCACGCAACTAATCAATCAGATCTATCAAAGATAAACTGATTTTAGTTGGATCCCAGCCTTTAAGAGCATTTCTCGGTTGAACCCACCAAGCGTTGGTATGTCAAGTTTGGTTGTCACATTTTATTGTGTCAAAACTCATCTAAAGTAGCTTGACTGTATACTAGAGTAAACTTCGTTTAGGTAAAACTAGAAATTCTAGGAATGTTGAGACATACAAGTATTACTCCGAAGACCTGAAGAATGTGAAGAAGAAGCGAACTACAACGAAAACATCATCCTTCCTCTTGAGGTTGACTTGAACTGTTTCATTCCTAACGTATCTTTCAAGTCGTGCTATATTGAAAACATAACTGCGAAGCTGTATATACTGTACATATTGTATAATACTCTAATGATGTGACATGGTCATATTTGTATGATCATAGTATTAGGGAATTAGACTACGAAGTATAACGCTTATCTTTTGAACTTCGTAGATATGACATCGACATTATCTTGTATATACTGTTATGATTATGTGAATGGGTTATGGTGAAGATTTCATCCTAGGAAACAATGTTTTACATTTGCTTAAATAAAGTACATTCATGAACTTGTTTTATGAATCGAAAGGGAAATCGTTAGGCTTATTGGTACGGTTATTCATTGCAAATCTTTAGATTACCAATATGTGTGAGATGGTAGAACCGATCATAACTTTGTTATGTATCTTGGTATAACTAATCACAATGCTTGATTTATAATTTGGTATGACTAGTTTTTATTAATTAGTGTAACCGATCCTAAGTAATCACCATGAGATGGTATGATCAATATTTGTAATTGGTGTGACCGATCCTAGTAATTGGTGTGACCGATCACAGAGTGTTGTGTAATCGATCCTTGTAATTGGTAACTGGTCCTGGTAATTGGTGTAACCTATCCTGGTAACATGTGTGACCGGTCACAAGCAATATCATGAGTATATGGTAACCGGTCCTGGTAATTGATGTAACCGATCCTGGTAACTGATGTAATCGGTCCTGGTAACTTGTGTGCGATCACAAGTATTTCCATATTAAGGTATAACCGATCCTAGTGATTGGTAGAACCGATTGAACCCATGTATGTGATTTCATATTTGATCAATCACATAGTGATCTTGGAATACAGGTGAACCAATTCTAAACTTGTTTGGAAGTGTGGTATAACCGATTCCAAGAATGTAAATCCATGTAAATATGAATAAGGATTTACAGTGAAAAGATGTCAACATACTTTGAACATGTAAAATAACTGTTATCATTTATTGTTCAAAGATATTCCTTAGTACTCAAGGAGATCATGTGCCGAAATAAATTGAGAATCTTTTAATTAAGGTTTTTAGTTTTATATGCTTTAATTACCAGCAATTAAATGCATATCTTTAAAGAATAAAAATTAGTAATGTGCATTTACTAATTGGATATTTTCTATTGAAAGATTTCGGAAATTTTTGACAAGCATTTATATTGGAATTAGGAAAACCGAATTTTTCTAATCATTGCATATCTTGAGAATATTTTCGGTTTTGGAAATTCCTTGATTTCCAAACATCCTTGGTATATAAATACCTAAGTTTTCATTTCTGGAAAACTATCCTAAGAGCTAGACAAACTTCATATTTTTGTTGTTTCTAGTGGATCCGTCTAATCCGAGAGGAAAGTATCCTAATTAGGTGAAATCTCTTACGACCGCTCGTTTAAAGTCTTATGTGGGATCAAGAAACTCTACGAGTACCATTGGTGGGAAACTAGATAATTGCAGTGTTATTAGTTTTCGGTTGATTTGATTGACTAACGGTTGTTGACACTTTGATTGCACCTAGTTTGTTTATTATTGAGAATCTTCTCTTCTGATATAAGATTCACTCAAACTAGATCGAAGTATCGACGAGATATTTAGAACTATTTGTAGATCTAAAGAAATTTAGTGATAATCCATTGTTAACAGACTCCGTTCTGTGTGTGATTGATCACAAGAGATTCAAGTGGTGTTGTGCAGGTGTTTATTGAAGATTAAAGAAGATGTGAAGACAAATAAGATTTCTTATTTGGTTCTCTTATCTTTGGGTGTGCACAAACCTTGATCGACTGGGATCCAATTAGAATCGGATTTATTCCATTGATTAGTTGCGTTAGATCGGCATCACATTATAGTTTCTTGTTGGAATCTATATCGATTGATTGCAAATCTAAACTTGACTACTTTGGTAGTTATTGGATAGATTGATCTAACCAGGCAAAGGAGTTTATTAGATTAAACGGAAGAGCCTTTGTGAATGACTTGAGATATCTTTATCTTGAAAGAATCGAAAGAGTTGTTACCAAACAGATTTGTTGTTCCTTTACTGTTTGGAATACGATCCAAAGGAATTGTTCCATTGCGTGCACTCATCGAAGTTGGAAGCGCATGGATACTGAGGAAACTAAGTTAACTAGGGGTAGTTGCTTGGTCTTAACTATACAAAGTTGGTTTAGATTTTGTATAACGGCTTAATTCTGAGAGTATTCAATTCTGGACTAGGTCCCGGGGTTTTTCTGCATTTGCAGTTTTCATCGTTAACAAAATATTGATGTGTGATTTACTTTTATTTTCCGCAATTATATTTATTAATATAATTTAAAGTAAATTACACAAACGTTAACTCCGCATATACTTGATAGTGATCCTATAGTGTTTGGTTAAGTACGAACTTATTATCAAGTATCACACTTTGGTAGTCGTATTATCTCGATCCCGTATCCATAAACAATCACATAAAGTGTGAATACCGATTTGTTGTATTGTCTCGACTTTGGCCATAGACGATCACTTTCGGTAAGAGGACTTATAGGTGGATAATTAAAAGATTGTGGCGTATTTGGGTACCCTCGTCTTTTCACGGCTGATCAAGGGTTATGCCCACAATTCACAAGATACGAAAACTAATAAAAAATCTTCTTCGTCTTCAAATTTTCTTTTATCTTCAATAAACTGCACAACACCACTTGAATCTCTTGTGATCAATAACGCACATAACACATTCTGTTAACAATGGATTATCACAAGATGTCTTTAGATCTAACAACAGTTCTAAAGATCATGTCGATACTCTGATCTAGTTTGAGTGAATCTTATATCAGAAGAGAAGATTCTCAAGCATAAAAAAACTAGGTGCAATCAAAGTTTCAACAACCGTTAGTCAATCAAATCATTTGAAAACTAATAAAACTGCAATTATCTAGTTTCCCACTAACGGTACTTGTAGAGCTTCTTGATCCCACAGAAGTCTTTAAACGAGCGTTCGTAAGAGATTTCACCTAATTATGATACTTTCCTCTCCTAATAGATGGCTCCACCATAAAAAATAAGAAATGAAGTTTGCATGGCTCTTAGGATGGTTTGCTAGAAATGCAAACTTAGGTATTTATGGACCAAGGATGTTTGGACATCAAGGAATTTCCAAAACCGAAGATATTCTCAAGATATGCAATGAATGGAAAAATTCGGTTTTCCTAATTACAATAAATGCTTGTCCAATATTTCCGAAATCTCTCAATAGAAAAACTCCAATTAGTAAATGCACATTACTAATTTTTATTTTCTAGAGATATGCATTAATTGCTGGTAATTAAAGCATATAAAACCAAAAACCTTAATAAAAAGATTCTTAATTTATTTCGGCACAGGATCACCTTGAATACTAAGGAATATCTTTGAACAATAAATGATAAGAGTTACTGCTCGTGTTCAAAGTATGTTGACATTTTTTCGCTGCAAATCCTTATTTCATATTTACATGGATTTGCATTCTTGGAATCGGTTATACCACACTTCCAAACAAGTTTAGAATTGGTTTGCCTAATTTCCAAGACTACTATGTGATTGATCAAATACCAAATCACATACATGGGTTCAATCGGTTCTACCAGTCACTAGTATCGGTTATACCTGAATATGGAAACACTTGTGATCGGTCACACCAGTCACTAGGATCGGTTACACCAGTTACAAGGATCGGTTCCATCTACACATGGTATTACTTGTGATCGGTCACACCAGTTACCAGGACCGGTTACACCAATTACAAGGATCGGTCACACAACACTCATGATCAGTCACACCAATTACTAGGATCGGTCACACTAATTACAAGGATCGATCATACCATCACATGGTGATTACTTAGGATCGGTTACACCAATTATCAAATCCAGTCATACCAAATCATAAGTCTAGGCATTGTGATTAGTTATACCAAGATACATAACCTGAGTTAAGATCGGTTCTACTAACTCACACATATTGGTCATCCAAAGATTTGCAATGAATAGCCGGACCAATAATCCTATTGATTTACTTTTC
Source organism: Papaver atlanticum (assembly GCA_023531105.1). Lineage (NCBI taxonomy): Eukaryota > Viridiplantae > Streptophyta > Magnoliopsida > Ranunculales > Papaveraceae > Papaver > Papaver atlanticum. The sequence goes on along the minus strand of JAJJMB010014398.1, from coordinate 1,715,461 downwards.
GATTCACGAAACAAGTTCATGAATGTACTTCCTTTAAACAAATGTAAAACATTGTTTCTTAGGATTAAATCTTCACCATAACCCATTCACATAATCATAACAATATATACAAGATTATGTCGATTTCATATCTACGAAGTTCAAAAGATAAGCGTTATTCTTCGTAGTCTAATTCCTTAATACTATGATCATACTATTATGATTATGTCACATCACTAGAGTAATATACAATATGTACATTATATACAGCTTCGCATTTATGTTTTCAATATAACACGACTTGAAAGATACGTTTGGAATGAAACAGTTCAAGTCAATATTACTAACCTCAAGTGGAAGGATGACGTAACACCCGATATTTTTCTTGGTTTTGAATTTCGGGACGAAAATCTTTTTAAGGGGTTAATAGTATAAAACCCCGTAAATCTTTTTAATATGATTTTCACGCCTAAAACCCATCCACACTATTTTATTCGATTTTTTAATCTAAAACTTAATTTGTGAAGAATAAATATTTAGTTTTGAGTATATTTGTGGTTGCTAAGAAAAAATAAAATAATTATTATGATTTTTAATTGTGTAGGGTGCGGTTAACAATTCAACTAATCTAAAATTAATAAATAAGAGGGCTAGCATTTATATATGTGGTGTGGTTTTAATAATTATTATGTGGGGTGTATATATCTCAAATTGAGATGTTTTATAAAGTAGTTAGCACATAGGATAATAGGTTGGTATTTACTGGTTGCATGCATAACTCTTTTAATTCACGTGTGGGACAACTGATTTCGGGTTTATATATATATATATATATATATATCTTTTGTATCTTTTCTTAAAACCCTAAAAGTAAAAAAGAAAGAAAAGGAGCCACCACTTTCAATTCATTCTTCCTAAATTTATCTAGCTTTGTACCTTGATTTTTGTGCAAAAGAGACAAAGAAAAATAAAAGAAAAAGAAAATAACCCTAGCCTAGTCGTCCTTTTTCTCTTTCTCTTTTTCTATTTCTCTCATACATTTTTTTTCCTTCCATTAAACAACAAAACAAAAAAGAAAACAAAAGTTATCTATCTGTTTCTCTTTTTCTCTCTGATTTCTCTTTTCAAACAACAATAAGAATACAAAACCTTTTTTACCTATCACTTTCAGTACCTTCTTCTCATAGTTTTATACATACAAGAAAACAAAAATAAAAAAAGCATCAGATTTATCATTCTTGGAAAAAGGTGTTTGTCCTTATAACAAGATTTGTGGATTGCTATTTGAGGTAGAGGATTAGTACCTAATATCAAAATCAAAACCTATTTTAGCATCAAAGTTATATTGATTTCTTTTGATTTTCTTATTAATTATCATGATGCTTATTTTAAAATTTATTATGTTATTTTGTACAAATTATCATTTACAAAATTATATATATATATTGATTAATTACTAATCACTATTGTTAAATTATCTTAGAATTTGATTTTAAACATTATATCTAGGTTATATTTTTTTATTATTATAAAAGTATATTAATGCATAATTACTGAGTTTTGGTTTGTGAAAGTCACTTTGGTGCATTATATTAGTGAATGGAATGGAGTTTAGATTTGCGAAAGTGAGTTTAATGTATTAGTGAATGGATCTTACTTCGATTAAGTCTTTGGGATTTCAAACATGGTTTAGTGCGTGTAGGATTAAATGTACTGATTTGAAATGATTTATAGAAAAAATATATATCTGTCTGCTGCTGAAATGTTAGGCCTTTATGGCATCCCACCACTGGTGGCTACCCTGGGAAGACTGTTTGGGGAACAGTAATGGTTTGTTTACCGGAATAACTCTGACAGCTAGATTAAGAATCATTTGAAGAAATAAAAGAAGACTGTTCGGGGAATAGTAGTGGTTTGTTTACTGGAATAACTCTGACAACTAGATTAAAGATCTAGAATTTAAGGTTGAAGATTTGAGTAAGAAAGTGTCAAATATTTATGGTTATAATGGCTTAAGTATTATTGCAAATTTTTATGCATAGTTTTAATTGTAGTGTCGGTTGCATGTGTTTGATTTTCGATGCACTCTATTATTTTTGGAAACTTCCTACTGGGTTGTGGTTTGCTCACCCATTTTCCTCCCTTTTTCACAGATAATGAAGAAACACTAGCGGTAAAAGAAATCATTATTTATCATGGGGATTTGGGCTTTGCACATTTTGAATTATTCCAGAGTGTTGGTTTGTTTTAATATACTTTGATTTTCTAATTATTATTTTACAGTTTTGTAATTTTGAAAGTAATATTATATATTATTCAATAAATTTTATTTGAGTTGAGTTTTGTATTTTATTAAAATCTTTTGGAATGAATGATTTGGTTCTACACGAGTGGCGGTCCGAAAATTTGGACTTGCTAGCTGGATCGGACCCGACCCACAAGGTTGAATCCGTGTCCGCTGGATGTCCGAAAATCCGGGCTGTCACAGATGATGTCGTCGTTGTAGTTCGTTACTTCTTCACATTCTTCAGGTCTTCGGAGTAATACTTATATGTCTCAACATTCCAATACTTTCTAGTCTAACCTAAACGAAGTTGACTCTAGTATTTAATCAAGCGACTCTAGATGAGTTTTGATACTAAAATATGACAACCAGACTTGACATACCAATGCTTGGTGAGTTTAACCGAGTTATGCTCTAAAAATCTTCCCCTTTGTCAATTTTAGTGACAAAACTTTTATTACATATGGAGCTAAACGAATTACAAAATAACTCATTCTGCATACGCTCGATTCCAAGTTTCAACAGCACAATAGCCTGCATATATTCAATCAGTAAATGTCGTTGTTGACATTTGAATAACAAAATCTTTTACTCCTCCTAAAGGTAAGCTAGGTAAATATTCAATCCGAACATCTTTGTTATTCCCCTTTTGTAGTAAGAAGTTCCCCCCCCCCCCC
>JAJJMB010014398.1:1558733-1712421 GCA_023531105.1 Papaver atlanticum | reverse complement strand
CCCCCCCCCCCCCTAGTCAATGCTTTACTCTTTCGTTAGATATAACGTTTAAGCACAATTATCCTTTCCTAGTGATTAAAAATCACTTGTTTACCCATATATTTCCCCCCCTTTTTGTCACAAAATGACAAAGGTTCGAACAAATAAAGGACAAACTGAAAGGATCTTACAAATCCAAAAGACTTGTAAACAACCTATAAGAATTAAGCACGAAAATTTCACATACCACTTTAGATAACCAATATTAAATCCGAAACTACAAAGTAATTTAGTTTTAATATGTTATCAAGGAAACAATTTCCCTAAGAAATTTTCCCTAATAGTCTAACAAATCGACTAAGAACTTAATTCCCTTGTTAGACCGATTGCATATGCACAATCACTTATTTCGATAAGACCAAAATAAAGATCATAATTAACTTTATTTCTCTCATCAGGCTCTAATTATTCAGACAATAACTTAGACCTTTCCCTTTAGACAAGACAAACACTAGGTTAGTTAACTAGTTTTTCTTGTCAAGGCATTCGATTAGACTTGAATAACCGAATCCTCCAATTTGATAAGTCTAACGAAGATCAGAATTAACTTCGTTTCTCTTATCCAGAATCAATTGGGCTAAACAAATGATCCCGTATTTTGTTAAGCCTTAAACAATACATACAAACCAAAATAAATTGACTTGCACAATTATTTTCTTAACCGGAAGCAATTGCACAAATATAAACTTTACAACACCTCAATTGCACTGAATTTCGTTAAGCACTTGATACCCAACAATAGAAGATATCAAACAATAAGCCAAATAAATTGACATAGTTTTTCTTAACCGGAAACAATTGAATCACACACACATCCATACACAATATAATGGAACATATCAATTATACCGAAATTTTGTTAAGCAAAAGCAAAATATATGCAATATAAACATGCTTTTCTTAAACAGTAAAACGATTAACTAACAAATTTGTTACCTCAATTTATACATCCACTCTCCCCAGAAAGATATATTATTAAGCGCAAGTTCAAATAAGAATTCTCCCCCAGTGTGTTGTCATTCTCTCGCAAGAACAAAAGAACAACAACAAAAGCAACCTTTACCAGAGAAAGGTTGAATCGGTTTTAACTAATGCATGCAAATAGCAAAAGTTGAAAACCCGAAACACATATGTTATGCTAAATACAACTCATGAAAACAAAAATTGATTCAACATAGTGTGACTTTGCACATATGAGTTTCAATCGGAACACCTTATGATCTTTTGATAAAGCCTACCAACATGGGATAGAACTTAATCCTGCTAAATCAAAAAAGCCACACAAATCATAAGGGTTACATTCATATGAGATCGAATATTAAGGTTAAAAAAACCGAAATCAGACATCCCATAAACCGAATACACGTAGCAAAAATATAAACAATCATTCACAGGCTATGTAATCGGTAACTATCAAACAAAAATTATAAAATAATAATTTTATTCATAAACAGTGATAATTTTATTCAAAATATACCTTATACAATAATTGAAGTAAATCAAAACATTGATGTCTATTTTCTAGATCAAGTATTATAGCATATAACTTAATCCCTAGAAGTGCTCTGATTGTTCACTGAGGTTTCTTCGGTGTTCAAGTTCTTGAGTCTTCTCTTTTCTTTCAGATGATTGAGTCTCCTCTTTAAAAGATTCACCTCCACAATCTGTTAGAGCATAGGTCGGTTGAACTCACCAAGCTTTGGAATGTCAAGTTTGGTTGTCATATTTTAGTATCAAAACTCATCTAAAGTCGCTTGATTAAATACTAGAGTCAACTGCGTTTAGGTTAGACTAGAAAGTCTAAGAATGTTGAGACATACAAGTATTACTCCGGAGACCTGAAGAATGTGAAGAAGAAACGAGCTACAACGACGACATCATCCTTCCACTTGAGGTTAGTAATATTGACTTGAACTATTTCATTCCTAACGTATCTTTCAAGTCGTGCTATATTGAAAATGAAAAGTCGGGGGTCTAACCACCATACCAAATATTTTATTCGGAAATCTGTATGGACTAACTCCAATATAATTCCAAGAGAATCAACTAGACAGTCAGACTCAATCAGGAAAAGATATCCACGAGTTATTTCTCAATTTCTCAATACAATCCGCAATCAAACAGATAAAAATTTGTGAGCCTGATTGATATGAGAAATAACTTGGACGGTACCAAAGACCAATCTCCAAGTGTCAATCAATTTATATTCAACGACCAAAGGTTAGATTAACCAATTGATTGAATGTCATGTACCTGGGGGTGCCCCATATCCTGTTAGTGTCAGTATTTAATATAAGTTGGTGGTAGTATTTAACTTAAGAGTGGGTGTGTTTATCAATTATAAGGATGGCTTAGATGTAACCATCTGGTATGATTGTAGCCGTTATATGTTAGGTTAGATTTTTCTGGCTTTATAAGCAAAATGAGTCTGTAATGAAAATCTTATCAAATTATCAATCAATTAGAACTTTGTTCTTAAGCTGTTCAGTTGAACTCAGAGAGGCTTGATTCTCACGAATCAAGAGAGGTTTAACCTCAAATCTATCCACCCCCTCTTGTCATTGTACTCAGGTACATGACATTGAACTATGCACAACCTGTGACATTTCAATTATATAAACAAATTTAATGCGGAAAGAAGTAACACAGACACCGGAAGTTTTGTTAACGAGGAAACCGCAAATGCAGAAAAACCCCGGGACCTAGTCCAGTTATGAACACCACACTGTATTAAGTCGCTATAGACACTATCCTACTACAAGTTAACTTCGGACTGGAATGTAGTTGATCCCTAACCAAGTCTCACACCGATTAAGATACAGTCGCGTTCCTTAAGCCTCTGAATCCCAGCAGGACTCTGCGCACTTGATTCCCTTAGCTGATCTCCCACAGAAGTACCTATGAAGTTTTTGTTCCGTCTTTTGATAAATCAAGGTGAACAGGAACCAATTGATAATCTGGTCTTACATTCCCAAAAAACATACTAGAAATATCAATCACCTCACAATAACTTAACTATATGGTAGTAGAAGAAGTTATTGTGGAATCACAAAGAATGAGACGAAGAGCTTTGTGATTACTTTTTATATCTTACCTATCGGAGATAAATCTCGAGAAAATCTTAGAGAAGATAGTACTCAATACGATAGAACAAGTAAGATCAGAACATGTAACTATATAGAAAATAGTTGGTCTGGCTTCACGAATCCCAAATGAAGTCTTCAAGTCGTTAACCTATAATGGTTTTGGAAAAACCTAGGTTAATGGAGAATCGACTCTAGTCGCAACTAGGACACAGGAAAGTGTCAGGATTAGGTTTTCCAGTTGCTAGAATACTTCCTTATATAGTCATTCAAATCAGGGTTTGCTTACAATCAAAGCTAGGTTAGATTAGAAACAAAGCATTCAATATTCACCTTTAGATGAAAACCTGATTTAAGATTCAAGCTAAGTTTGCTTAAAACCAAAGCAATATCTCTCCACCGTTAGATGGTCTTAGCTTGTTACACACAAATGAAATATACGTTCATTTAAATATGGGTAACCGTACCTACACGTGTATATTGAGTTTGCTCAATCATAGTTAACCGAATTTAGCCAAATGAACACTTTTGTATTAACCACATTCATCTTCCACTTCTAGATCAAATATGATGATCAATCAATCATGAAAGATAATCAAATGAATCTTATTATGTTACTCATAGAGTTGTTCAATTGTTTATATCTCATTGAAGTATACAAGACCAATTGAAACAAAATCAGATTGATTCGTAATTATACAAAGTACTTATACTTAAATCAATTCATGAACATTAAGCCACGGTTTGCAAAGATTGCATTCCTTAATTTATTAATGTATTTTTTCATGAGTATCAAAACATACTTAATCCAATTTTAGAACTTAACCAACTAAGTTTGCAAACTGGTACACAAACTATAGTATCCGGACTTGGTCTTTTCCAGCCGTTTGAAAATAGGTATGCAAACAGCCGTCGCGGACCTAACTCAAGTAGAACCGTTTGCATACTGGTATGCAAACTTGGTTCCCGGACTTTAACAGTTAAAACCGTTCGCATACTGGTATGCAAACAAGGTTTCCGGACCTGAATCATACCAAAACAGTTTGCATACTGGTATGCATACTATGTTGTATCCAGACAAAGGTTAATTTTTCTAACCTCCCAATTCAATCATTGAAACATCCTTAGAATACAACAATAGCTGTCTCACACAAACTATTAGCTTATAAGTAATGTTCAAGTGATCGAATGATCAATACGAAACTTTCCGAGTCTAGATCAAATGATTGTCTAACACAAATCATGTAAGATGTTTCAAGGTAATTTCCACATGATCATCTTTTGACTTATTATTTAGTTTACAACAAATAAATTGTTTCCAACTAAACTCGTCAAGAATAATGATGAACGTATCTAAAAAAACAAACTTCCAACACATATTTTGAGAAATATATAAGCGAGTTAAACTCGGATCGAAATATCAAATGTGTATAATATAAAAGTCTATATAGCTATAGGACTTAATCTCATTAGGAGATAGAACAGAATAGCCTTTTGAGTGATAGATAAGTTTTAGTCTTCACATACCTTTTGTTGATGAAGTTCCTCCAAGCTCTCCTCAGTAGATCTTCGTCTTGAATCGATGAACATCGTGAAGTCTAAAGCTCAACTACACATTTTATCCTAATCCGAGACATAGCTATAAGTAGACTAGAAATCAAGACTTATAGTTTTGATCACCTAAACTTGACAAACAAGCTTGAGATAGCAACGCTTGCGAGTTCGACCGAGCAATGTTCTAGCAGAAAAGATAACTGTGAAACTGTATATACTGTACATATTTTATAATATTCTAGTGATGTGACATGATCATAATAGTATTAGGGAATTAGACTACGAAGTATAAAGCTTATCTTTTGAACTTCGTAGATATGACATCGACATAATATTGTATATATTGTTATGATTATGTGAATGGGTTATGGTGAAGATTTTATCCAAGAAAACAATGTTTTACATTTGTTTAAAGGAAGTACATTCATGAACTTGTTTCGTGAATCGAAAGGGAAATCATTAGGCTTATTGGTCCGGCTATTCATTGCAAATCTTTGGATGACCAATATGTGTGAGATGGTAGAACCGATCTTAACTTATGTTATGTATCTTGGTATAACTAATCATAATGCCTGACTTATGATTTGGTATGACTGGTTTTTGTTAATTGGTGTAACCGATCCTAAGTAATCACCATGTGATGGTATGATCGATCCTTGTAATTGGTGTGACCGGTCCTAGTAATTGGTGTGACCAATCATGAGTGTGTACGGAACCGATCCTTGTAATTGGTGTAACCGGTCCTGGTACATGGTGTGACCGATCACAACTAATACCATGTGTAGATAGAACCGATCTTTGTAACTGGTGTAACCAATCCTAGTGACCGGTGTGACCAATCACAAGTATTTCCATAATTAAGTATAATCGACCCTAGTTGAAAAAGCGGGGGTCTAACAACCACACCCAATATTTCGTTAGGCAATCTGTATGGACTAACTCCTATATAATTCCAAGAGAATCAACTAGACAGTCAGACTCAATCAAGGAAATATATCCAAGAGTTATATCTTCTCAATGTAATCAGCAAATCAAATAGATAGAAATTCGCGAGCCTGATTATTATGAAAAACAACTTGAACGGTACCAAAGACCAATGTTCAAGTGTCAATCAATTTCAATCAACAACCAAAGGTTGGATTTACCAATTGATTGAACTACGCACAATCTGTGATATTTCAATTATATAAACAAATATAATGTGGAAAAGAAATAACACAGATACTAGAAGTTTTGTTAACGAGGAAACCGCAAATGCAGAAAACCCCCGGGACCTAGTCCAGATTTGAACACCACACTATATTAAGCCGCTACATACTCTAGCTTTTGACAAGTTAACTTTGGACTGGAATGTAGTTGAGCCCTAACCAATCTCACACTGATTAAGGTATAGTCGCATTCCTTACGTCTCTGAATCCCAGCAGGACTCTACGTACTTGATTCCCTTAGCTGATCTCACCCACAACTAAGAGTTGCTACGACCGCAAGTCGAAGACTTGATAAACAAATCTGTCTCCCATAGAAAAGTCTGTTATGATAGATAAAACTGTCTCCCACAGAAATACCTATGTAGTTTTTGTTCCGTCTTTTGATAAATCAAGGTGAACATGAACCAATTGATAATCCCGTCTTATATTCCCGAAGAACAACCTAAAAATATCAATCACCTCAAAATAACTTAACTATATGGTAGTAGAACAAGTTATTGTGGAATCAGAAAGAATGAGACGAAGATCTTTGTGATTACTTTTTATATCTTACCTATCGGAGATAAATCTCGAGCAAATCTTAGAGAAGATAGTACTCAATAAAATAGAACAAGTAAGATCAGAACACGCAACTACAGAGAAAATAGTTGGGTCTGGCTTCAGAATCCCTATGAAGTCTTTAAGTCGTTAACCTATAATGGTTTTAGGAAAAACCTAGGTTAAAGGAGAATCGACTCTAGTCGCAACTAGTATCATACAGGAGGTGTGGGGATTAGGTTTCCCAGTTGCTAGAGTTCTCCCTTATATAGTCTTCAAATCAGGGTTTGATAACTTTGAGACAAAGCAAACAATATTCACCGTTAGATTCAAACTTGATTTAAGATTCAAACTAAGTTTTCACCGTTAGATGGTCTTAGCTTGTTACACACAAATGAAATATACTTTCATTTAGATATGGGTAACCGTACCTAAACGTGTATATTGAGTTGGCTCAATAACAGTAAACCGAAGTTATCCATATGAATACTTTTGTGTTAACCATGTTCATCTTAACACTTTTAGATCAAATGATAATCAAATGAATCGAATTGTGTTACTCATAGAGTTATTCAATTGTTTATATTCTCATAGAAGTATACAAGACACAATTGAATCAAAATCAGATTGATTCAAAAGAATCAGTTCATGAACATTTTAGTTACGGTTTGCAAAGATTGCATTCCTTAATATATAAATGTATTTGTTCATGATACTTAACCGATTTTAGAACTTAACCTCATAAGTTTACAAACGGGTACGCAAACTTAAGTTCCGGACTTGATCTTTTCCGACAGTTCGCAAACGGTTACGCAAACTTAGTTCTCGAACTTTGACAGTTAATACCGTTCGCGTACGGGTATGCATACTTGGTTCCCGGACCTGAATTATTTTTACAACAGTTTACATACGGGTATGCATACTGTGCTATATCCAGACAATGATTGATTGTTCTAAACTTCCATTTCAATCATTGAAACATTCTTAGAAGAAGACTATAGCTGTCTCACACAAACTATTAGCTTATAAGAAATTTCAAGTGACCGAATGATCGATACGAAACATTCCGAGTCTACATCAAATGACTGTGTCACACAAATCATGTAAGATGTTACAAGGAGATTATCACATGATCATCTTTTGACTTTCATCAAAAATAATGATGAACGTAGTTAAAGCAAAAAGCTTTCCAACACATATTTCGAGAAAGATATAAGCAAGTTAACCTCAGCTCAAAATATCAAATGTGTATAATGTAAAGTCTATATAGCTATACGACTTAGTCTCAATAGGAGATAAAATAGAATGGACTTCTGAGTGATAGATGAGTTCAAGTCTCCACATACCTTTTGTTGATGAAGTTCCTCCAAGCTCCCCTTAGTATATCTTCGTCTTCAATCGATGAACGCCATGAAGTCAAAAGCTGAACTACACATTCTATCCTTATCCGAGACATAGCTGTAAGTAGACTAGAAATGAAGACTTATAGTTTTGATAACTAAACTTGTCAAACAAGCTTGAAATAGCAACGCTTGCGAGTTCGACCAAGAAGTGATCTAACACTAGTGATTGGTAGAACCGATTGAACCCATGTATGTGATTTGGTATTTGATCAATCACATAGTAGTCTTGGAAAACAGGTTAACCAATTCTAAACTTGTTTGGAAGTGTGGTATAACCGATTCCAATAATACAAATCCAAGTAAATATGAAATAAGGATTTGCAGTGAAAAGATGTCAACATACTTTGAACACGAACAGTAACTCTTATCATTTATTGTTCAAAGATATTCCTTAGTACTCAAGGTGATCCTCTTCTGAAATAAATTAAGAATCTTTTAATTAAGGTTTTTGGTTTTATATGCTTTAATTACCAGCAATTAATGCATATCTCTAAAGAATAAAAATTAGTAATGCGCATTTACTAATTGGAGATTTTCTATTGAGAGATTTCGGAAATATTGGACAAGCATTTATTGTAATTAGGAAAACCGAATTTCGCCATTCATTGCAAATCTTGAGAATACTTTTGGTTTTGGAAATTCCTTGGTGTCCAAACATCCTTGGTATATAAATACCTAAGTTTGCATTTCTAGCAAACTATCCTAAGAGCCAGGCAAACTTCATTTTTTTTTGTTTCTGGTGGAGCCGTCTATTCGGAGAGGAAAGTATCCTAATTAGGTGAAATCTCTTACGACCGCTCGTTTAAATACTTATGTGGGATCAAGAAGCTCTACGAGTACCGTTGGTGGGAAACTAGATAGTTGCAGTGTTATTAGTTTTCGATTGATTTGATTGACTAACGGTTGTTGAAACTTTGATTGCACCTAGTTTGTTTATGCTTGAGAATCTTCTCTTCTGATATAAGATTCACTCAAACTAGGTCAGAGTATCGACGGGATATTTAGAACTTTTGTTAGATCTAAAGATATCTTGTGATAATCCATTGTTAACAGACTCCTTTCTGTGCGTGATTGATCACAAGAGATTCAAGTGGTGTTGTTCAGGTTATTGAAGATTAAAGAAGATTTGAAGATGAAGAAGATTTCTTATTGGTTTTCGTATCTTGCTAATTGTGTGCACAAACCTTGATCGGCTGGGATCCAACTAGAATTGGATTTATTCGATTGATTAGTTGCTTGAGTTCGGCATTCACTATATTTATCTTTGAGATATATTTTGATTGAGTGCAAACATATACTTTACTATTTCGGTAGTTATAGTTAGATTGATCTAACCAGACAAATGAGTTTATTAGATTAAACGGAAGAGCCTTTGTCAACGAATCATCTAAATCTTTAGCAAGATTGATTAAAGTGGTTACCAAGATTATTCTTCCTTTGTTATTTGGAATACGATCCAAGGGACTTGTTATTCGCGTGCGTGACTCTAGAAGTCGAAGGCGCGGGGATACTGAGGGAACTAAGTATCAAGGGGTAGTCTTCTTGGTTTCAACTATACGAAGTTGGTATTAGATTTTGTATAACGGTTTAATTCTGAGAGTATTCAAAACAGGACTAGGTCCCGGGGGTTTTCTGCATTTTTGGTTTCCTCGTTAACAAATTATTGCTGTGTCTTTTACTTGATTTCCGCATTATGATTTTTTGTTATAATAAAGTAAAATACACATATACGTTAACTCCGCATTACTTATAGTGATCCTATAGAGTTAGGTTATTACCGAACCTATTATCAAGTAACACACTTTGTTGTAGTATTGTCTCGATCTTGTATCCATAGTCAATCACACAAGTTATCTTGTTGTTGTATTGCCTCGATCTTGTATCCATAGACAATCACACTAAGTGTGAACCGAATTGTCGTATTGTCTCGATTCTGTCCATAGACAATCAAATTCGGTTGAGGACTTATAGATTGAAACAAAAATATTATGGTATATTTGGGTACCCTCGTCATTTTAATTGGTATCAGAGCAGAAAAACATGAAAAGATCTAACAATTTTTGTTTGGTGCGATCCAACCTATAAGAATTTATTCCAATGGATGATTCAGTTAACGTAAAGCAAGAAGATGATATACTTCAGAAAGTCAATTTTTTTTCAGATCTTGATAAACTTCTCAACACGGTTAGTTCACTGCTGAACACAACTCAGGAAGTATTAACCATGATATGTTAATAAGAAAACAAACACCTATGACGCACAAGTCAGATTTAGGTGACAGTGATGAGATTAAATTTTTCATTAAGCTTGCTGAAAAATATAATCTAAAAGATAAAATATATTATCCATCTGTCAAGAGGATTATCAAAGATTCTTTGATAAAAACCAGGTCTCATGAAGAAGCCGTGTCTCAAGAAAATCTTGAAATTCATGAACCTCCTGACATGATGATAAACACATCTAGTTTATGTCAAGATGAAAATACAGTTATGTTTTTTCTTGAAACTGAATTTGAAAATTCTAACAATAATCTTAAAGTCAGAAAAGATTTATTTGTTAAGACAAGGATATGTGATTCCGTCTCTCAGAATCTCTTGACTAATAAACATCATTTTGATTCTAATAGACTAACCACTTGCAAGAATCAGATGTGTTTCAAAACATAATCATGTGACTAATATCCGGTCAAGAAAATCTGTCATTTATTGTAATAAGGATTATCTCTCTGAAAGTGACAAAGATCAGCTTAAATGCACACAAACAAATGATTTCAGATCATGCAGTTTTGTTAGTGACCTTCTGTCCAAATCAGAATCAAGGAAACAATCTCATCAAGAGATGTCTTCATATAAGAGTTCTACTCAATTCATGACTCAAAAGGTTTCTAGTCACACCATCAATCCTATTCATACTCGAATAGATCTATCTGTTGAATCAGGTAATTCAAGTTGTGACTCACAGATGTGCGAAACCTATTCTTGGAATTTTTCCAGAAAAGAAAATGTCCGAGAACATCAAGATAGATCATGTTCCCTTGAGCCATTGAGAGTTCAATTCAACAACTAAGCTTGTTGATCGGAAATTCCTAAAATTTTGTGCTCGACTTTAAAAAAAAAGGGAAGTTCTTAAAAGAACACTGGGAACATGTGAAATGTATGATACTGTACTTGATCTATCTGTATCATGAACAGCTTGAGTATTTTTCTAAATTTGGATTTTTTTTTATATATTTAGAATAGTACTTTCGATCTTAGGAAAGTTCATGATAAATTGGTACAATTTCAGAATATCTTTCTTTTATTCCAAACTTGTATATTTTCACGTCTGTTTTAATCAAATAAAATACCTTGTTAGGTGTTTCAAAACTTGGTTTCGCAAGTCTAAAAGGACGAACGAATCGTAATTTCGTACGAACGATTTGTTACCATTTATATACTCATCATAGAACAATCAAGGTTCTACTCTGAGTAGGGGACTTAATGTAGATGGTGAAATTCGGCTAAAGGGTAAAAGTGTCATTTCAAGATCATAGACAAAATTCCACTCTCGCAAGAGATTAAGCCCTTGACCCTCAAGGCATTCTTAGCCACGATTTCTAATATACGTCCTCGCGAGACAATGTTGGTCGCGATGCCGTGATTCCTCGCGCACATCCTCAACGAGATACTATTGGTCATGCAGGTTCTGTAGAGTGTAAAACGTCCCTGGCAGACTTATGAACCAGAACATCCACAATTTCAGCATGTCTTCGCGAGATGCAGCTGATTGTGATGCCATGATTCCTAGTATACATCCTCGACGAGATGCTGCTGGTCATGTAGGCTCTGTAGATGCGTAAATACGTCCCGTACGGACTTATGACCCAGAGCGGAGATGTGCATATCTCCTGTAAGCACGACTCACCATATTTGAGATCGAGGACTGATTCCTAGTATATTATCGCGAGATACACTAGTCATGTCTACTCTAGGCTCTGACTCGACTTACTAAGGCTTCCGAATAACTCCTAGGACATCCCCACGAGATACGCTGGTTATTCTGCCTCCGGGCCCTTTCGACAGACTTCTAGAACATCTTTTCGAGATACGCTGGTCTTGTTGGCCCATCATATGGACACATAGTTGATTCCTAGTATATCTCCGTAAGATACGCTGGTCAAAGACTAGTGAGCCAAAGTATTGCAGAGACATTAATCGGGCGTACAAAACCCCTTTCTCTCTCTTCAAGACAAGTCCCAGCTGTTAGAGCATAGCTTGGTTGAACCCACCAAGCGTTGGTATGTCAAGTTTGGTTGTCATATTTTAGTGAATCAAAACTCATTTAAAGAGTCACTTGATTATTTACTAGAGTCAACTTCGTATAGGTTAGCTAGAAAATTACTAGGATATGAGACTTACAAGTATTACGTGAAGACTTGAAGAATGTGAAGAAGTAAAGAACTACAACGACGACATCATCCTTCCACTTGAGGTTAGTAATATTTGACTTGAACTATTTCATTCCTAACGTATCTTTCAAGTCGTGCATATTGAAAACATAACTGCGAAGCTGTGAATGATTATACTCTAGTTAGACATAGTATTAAGGAATTACAATGCAAAGTATAACGTCTATCTTTTGAACTTCGTATATAAGACATCGACACAATCGTATGAATGCTATTGTGATTATGTATGGGTATGGGTGAAGGTTTCGTCCTAGGAAACAATGTTTTACATTCGTTTAAAGGAAGTACATTCATAAACTTGTTTTGTGAATCGAAAGGGAAATCGCTAGGATTATTGGTATTGTTATTCATTGCAAATCTTTGGATTACCAATATGTGTGTTTAGTATAACCACTCATAACTTGTTTATGTATCTTGGTAAAACTATTCAAAATGCTTGACTTTTGTATTGGTATGACTTTTATTAGTGAAACCGATCTTAAGTAATCACCTGAGATGGTATGATCGATATGTTGTAATTGGTATGACCAACTATAGACATTGGGGAACCGATCCTAGTAAGAGGTGCAACCGATCAAAAGAGGGAATCGATCCTTGTAAGAGGAGCAACAAGTTTTTAGTATTTGGGGAACCGATCCTATGACTTGTGCAACCGAATACAAGTTAGATTCCATAAATATGTGGTAACCGATCCTAGTACCTAGTCAACCAACTTTTAGTAACTAGCGTGACTAATCTTAGTACCCACATGGAGGTAGAACCGAAACTTGTTTTGGTAGAACCGTTAAACCCATGATTGGTGATTTGATAGGATAATCAATCACATAGTTCTTGGAAGTAAGATGAACCAATTCTAAACTTGTTTGGAAGTGTGGCAAATCGGTTCCAAGATTGTAAATATGAAAAAGGATTTACAAAGTAAAGATGTCGACATACTTTGAACATGTGCAGTAACTCTTACCTTTTATTTGTTCAAAGATATTCCTTAATAGCTAAAGGAGAATCCCGGATCAAAATAAATTGAGAATCTTTTAATTAAGGTTTTTAGTTTTTATATGCTTTTAATTTCCAGCAATTAAATGCATATCTTTAGAAATAAAAATTAGTAATGTGCATTTACTAATTGGATATTTTCTACTGAGATTTCGGTCAATTTTTGGACAGAGCATTTCCAGGAATTATGAAAACCGATTTGACGTTTATTGCATATCTTTGAGAATATTCGGTTTTGGAAATTCCTTGGTGTCAAAACTTCCTTGGTCTATAAATATTTAAGTTTGCATTTCAAGCAAACTAATCCTCAGAGCCAGCAAAACTACCTATTTGTGTTGTTACTGGTAGAGCCGTCTATTCGGAGAGGAAAGTACCCTAATTAGGCGAAATCTCTTACGACCGCTCGTTTTAAAGACTTCTTTGGGATTGGGAAGCTCTACGAATACTGTTGGTGGGAAACTAGATAATTGTAGTTTATTATTAGTTTTTGATTGATTTGATTGACTAACGGTTGTTGAACTTTGATTGCACCTAGTTTGTTTATGCTTGAGAATCTTCTCTTCTGATATAAGATTCACTCAAACTAGATCGATGTGTCGACGGGGATCTTTAGATTGTTTGTAGATCAAAATACGTCTTGTGATAATCCATTATTAACAGACTTCGTTCTGTATGTGATTGATCATAAGAGATTCAAGTTGTTTGTGTGCAGGTGTTTATTGAAGATCTAAGAAGATTTGAAGACAAATAAGATTTCTTATTTGAGTTCATAATCTTTGGTGTGCACAAAACTTGATCGTCTGGGGATCCAACTTTAATCGGTTTATCTTTGTGATAACCTTGATTGATTAGTTGAGTAGATCGGCATCAATACAATTCTTTGTGATTAAGAGTATTGATTGCATAAGTCTATACAATTACTTTGGTAGTTGTTGAGAGACAAATTTAAGAACCTGACAAAGGAGTTTATTGGGATAAACAGAAGAGCCTTTTGTCAAACTCATATCACGTTGTTTGAAAATAGTTGTTAACGAACAGATTTGTTGTTCCTTTACTGTTTGGAATCCGAACCAAAGGAATTGTTCCAAGTGCGTGACTTATTACAAGTTGGAGGCGCAGGGCTACTGAGGTAACTAGGTGAACTATAGGTTTAGTTGCTTGGTCTCAACTATACGAAGTTGGTTTAGATTTTGTATAGCGGCTTAATTCTGAGAGTATTCAATTCTGGACTAGGTCCCGGGGGTTTTCTGCATTTTCGGTTTCCTCGTTAACAAAATCTTGCTATGTCTTTTACTGTTCTATTTCCGCAATTATAATTGTTTTATTAAAATTAGAAGTAAAATACACAAACGTTAATTCTTATTTACTTGATAGCAATCCTATTGTGTTTGGTTAAGTCCGAACCTATTATCAAGTAAACATACTTCATTGTTGTATTGTCTCGATCTTGCATCCATAGTCAATCACACAAGTTATCTTGTTGTCGTATTGTATCGATCTCGTATCCATAGACGATCACACGAAGTGTGAACCGATTAGTTGTATTGTCTCGACTCAGTCCATAGACAATCACTTTCGAAGAAAGGACTTATAGGTGGAAATTTTTTAGATTGAGGTATATTTGGGTACCCTCATCTTTTCACCAGCTGACCACAGAGAGATTCCGATCCGTTTGCAAAATCTCAGAGAGATTCAAATCTCTCTGAAAAATCTCGGAGAGATTCGAATCTCTCGGGAAATCTCCAATAAGGATGAATATTCCCCATGGTAGGCACGAGCCTCACGTAGGAATAAAGTCTCCTCTCCACAAGAATTCTGAGGCATCTCATGCCTTTTCACGTGATTCATCCTAGTCATTCTTACAAATCGGAGAATATCTCTCTATCTCGGCCAACTCAGCTAAAGAGAATATTTCTCTCTCTACATGTCATCACGAAGGCTGACTCAGCTTCACACAAATGGGGGGATAACAATTAGGATTTTGGTCTGGCGGTCTACGGCATGTGTGAGAAATACCCGGCTTATTTCTCACCGCAGAAGAGAGTAAAGGCGGTAGAATAATGAGATAAACTCAACCTAGTTTATCCCTATTCCTGAAGAGACGGGAGAATTGCTCCGCACGGCACGGAAAGCAATCCTTATCTTCACCGACTTGAGATTAGAGAATTTAGCTATAAATAGGTCATCTGTTTTTCCAAGCTACGAATCTTTCTCATAACCTCTCAGAGTAATTCTTCTTCAAACCATAGAATTCTCTGATCTCTCTCCTCATCTGCTTCCCTCCCTAAGACCAGCTCTAAATCTCTTCCATGTGACTGAAGCAGCCTTTGAATGGCCACTGTGCGTGGTTTAGGCGAAGACTGTTCGTGCTCAACCTCCCGTAACTCATTTTCAAAAACCCTAGAATCCCACTGCTAACCTCTCTCAGATTTTAGGTAACTACAGTTAGACTATTAGGGAAAATTGCTTCGGGAAATTGTTTCCGTTGATAACATATTGAAACTAAATTACTTTGTAGTTTTGGTTTTAATATTGGTTATCTAAAGTGGTATGTGAAACCTTCGTGCTTAACTCTTATAGGTTGTTTACAAGTCTTTTAGATTTGTAAGATCCTTTCGGTTTTTCCTTTATTTACTCGAATCTTTGTCATTTTGTGACAAAAAGAGGGAGAAATATATGGAGTAAACAAGTGATTTTTAATCACCAAGGAAAGGAAAATTGTGCTTAAACGTTATATCTAACGAAAGAGTAAAGCATTGACTAAGGAGGGAGAAACATATCATATTGTTGTGTAGTAATTCTTACTACAAAAAGGGAATAACAAAGATGTTATGATTGAATATATGCAGGTTATTTGTTTACCTAGCTTACCTTTAGGGGGAGTAAAAGCTTTTGTTATTTAAATGTCAATAGCGGCATTTATTAATTGAATATATGCAGGTTATTGTGATATTGAAACTTGGAATCAAGCGTATGTAAAATGAATTATTTTGTAATTTGTTTAGGGTTATTTGGTTTTTGGTATTCACTTTTTGTCCAAAGTTAGTGTTTGGTCTATCA
Organism: Papaver atlanticum; assembly: GCA_023531105.1. Taxonomy (NCBI): domain Eukaryota; kingdom Viridiplantae; phylum Streptophyta; class Magnoliopsida; order Ranunculales; family Papaveraceae; genus Papaver; species Papaver atlanticum. The sequence goes on along the minus strand of JAJJMB010014398.1, from coordinate 1,696,097 downwards.
TTTGTCCAACTTAGTGTTTGGTACTTGAAAATAACGTTGACTCGCGTTGACTCAGTTAAATCTTGACTTCTGTTTAATATAACTATTAAAATAAATAAATAAAATCCAATTATTAAATAAATTTACTATGGTACCCTTTCCTTTACTAACAATTACATAACTACCTAAACCATATTTACACCCTCAAAATTGTCTCTTTTTCACCATCACGGTATCACCCCACCATCATATGGAGAGCCGTTTTTGGCGATTTTAGGGTTCTTTTGGGAAAAAATTCGATTTCATCTGATCAATCCATTTTTTCTCAACCCTCTAATTTTGCAGTCGTGCTCATCTTCTTCCTCTCTCTTAGAGCTTCTGATCGACCTTCTAACCTAGGTTTTTCGCGTCCTCTGACCGCCTTAACCTTCTCCTTAGGGTTTTTGCTGTATGGTTTTTTTTTTTGATGTCTACCACGCCTGAGGATTCTCAGCTTAGCTCAGCTGATGATTCCCAACCTATCTCAGTTGAGGCTGACTCTCAAGTAAGCTTCTATCAATGTCCCTTCCGTGGCTTTGATGGATGTAAAAATGGGAGAGGAGGTAGGGGATATGTCCGTGCTTCACTGATCAAACATCTTCACGACAGACACTATCCAGACGAAGGGGGTAAACTCAAATGATGGAAACTCATGAGCAGTAATGTTGGTGTATACCAAGCCTGGGATGAGGTGTTAAGGCAATTGCAGATGTGGCTTTGCATGGAATGCATGCATCTGCAGGTATGGCGGAAACATTGCAGAGGACATGGACATAAAGGGGATTTAGTACTCAGTCCTTTTAATGGTGTTGGTGTAGACTTTTTAATTCATGGTTTACGCTGCCCTGAAGTTCCTACTGCTTGCATTAATACTCCACCATATTCTCCTCCACCATGTCTTACCCAGGATTTATTGGACAGGGTTTTACAGAAGCAAATCTCAACTGTATCAGTGTTCCGGAAAAGTGTAAATTACACTTTGCTATGACCTTTAACGCAACTATCCAAAAAGTTGTTTGTTGCCCTGGAGATCTTTCGGGGTGGATACAGCTTCTACTTTTTCCGGTTTGCACTCTCCGCACTTAATTTTCGAAGAACAGTCAGGAAGAACAATCGGGTTGTATAAAAAAATTGCAAGTGGCTTCCATCAATTCTGCTTTAAATCGCTGGAGTGAAACCAATGGTTGTATCATTCTAATTCATAAGGTGTTGGAAGAACAGGCTATACTTGATGAGCTACGACGCAAAGCAAAGAAGAAACAACCAGCTAATCAGGATGCTATCAACTTACGACTCTGTCGTAAGAAACTGAATTGTGGGTCGTATACTGCAGCTATAAGAATGCTAACCTCCAATAGGGTTGCCCCTAACGGTGCAGAGACATTGAGTGAGTTACGGTGCAAACACCCCTTTACTCACCCTCCTTCGATTCCAGCTGATCCATTAACTCAAGAGGCCTTTGTTGCTTCCAGGGATTTGGACTTGGGGAAAATTAAAATTTTTCCCAAGGGTACCTCGTGCGGAAGAGATGGTTTACGCGCTCAACATCTAGTTGATGCACTCATTGGTTCAGCAGCGGCGGTCTCGGAAGAACGGATCACATCTATCACGGCCGTTGTTGATCTTTCGTTGGCAGGGAAATTCCCGTCGGCCTTAGGTGAATTCATAGCATCAGCGCCTCTTACTCCTTTGGTGAAACCAGGAGGCGGTATTCGTCCAATCGCTGTAGGTACCGTATGGAGACGGTTAGTCTCTAAATTTGCGGCTTCCCACGTAGAGAGAGATATGAAAGCTTACTTGAGTGATTATCAGTTTGGTGTGGGGTTGAAATGTGGAGGTGAAGCCATACTTCACTCGGTTAATAAACTGTTAGAGGTGCATGGTAATTATAGCTCCAAGTCAATGCTTTTGGTGGATTTTTCGAACGCATTCAATATGGTGGATCGCACTTCAATGTTGATTGAAGTCAGGAAGCAGTGCCCTTCGATATCCAGGTGGGTAGAGTTTTGCTATGCTAAACCTGCTAGATTATATTATATGGATAAAACTCTTGCATCTGTGAAGGGGGTACAACAAGGCGTCCCCTGGGGCCTTTGTTGTTTGTTTTGGTTTTACACCCCTTAGTCCATAAAATTGCGATGCAATGTGCCTTGGACCTACAGGCTTGGTATTTAGATGATGGCACTTTAATTGGGGATACTCTGATGGTTGCGAAAGCCTTGCATATTATTCAGCAGGATGGTGCTTCTTTGGGGTTGCATTTAAATGTCTCCAAAACCGAACTTTTTTGGCTGACTGTTGATAATAGGGGTTTAGTGGATGGTGTTTTCCCCCGGATATTTGTAGACCAGCTGAAGGTGTGAAACTTTTGGGTGGTCCAGTTAGTCTGAATCCCAGCTTCTGCAGTGACATGGTCGTTAATATGGTACATAAGAAAATTGATTTGATGAATGCTATTACTAAGCTTAATGATCCGCAATGCGAACTACTTCTTCTGAGGAACTGTAGTGGGGTGTATAGGTTGTACTTCTCCATGAGAACTACTAAGCCTGAACATTTATGTGGTGCGCAATTATTGTTTGATAGTCATCTTAATCAGTTTCTACGACACCTCATTATAGGGGATGGGCCCGGTTATGGTTTGCTCCAACAGAGATTATCCACTCTCCCAATCAAGCATGGTGGTTTGGGTGTGTATACGATGGACGATACGATGAAATATTGCTTCTTGGCATCAATCATACAGACCCGATCCCAACAGCAAATGATTTTGCGTGACGCCGGTGTGGTTGGTTTGAGCCCAAGTTTTGAACTTGCCTTGAACACTTATAACCAGGTTTGTGGTACCACTATTTCTCCACTTTGCATTGATGACATCGCCCCCCACTCCATGAGTTCTTTGGCGGTTAAATACTTTGATGCGATGAAGAAAGAGTTACCCTCTCGGTTTAACATGTCTGAGCGTGATATTGTGCTTTGGCAATGTAGCAAAACAAAGCACGCGCAGGATTATCTGTTGGCTATCCCCATAGAAGGACTTAATCAGAGAATTGGGCCTAGGCAGTTTTGTGCGGTTCTTCGATATAGGCTTGGGATTCCACTTTTTGAGGAAGGGGAGGTATGCTCCAGTTGTGGCAGGGAAATGGATATTTTTGGCGACCATGCCTTGCATTGTTCTCATGAAGTTGGTCTTAAGTTTAGGCATGATCTAGTGCGTGAAACTTTTGCTGACATGTGCTATCGTGCGGGCGTGCCAGCTAGGAAAGAAGTCAATTCAGGCTTACTTTCTAATAATGGTCTGGCTTTGAGACCAGCTGATATTCTGGTTTATAATTGGGATAATGGTCGTGATGTTTGTTTGGATGTAACGGGTGTCTCCCCTTTCAATGGGGGTGGTGTATGCACTTTTTTTCCTGGCCAAGCAATTAACAAAGCTGTAACTCGGAAGCATAACAAATATCTGGAAAAGTGCACTGCTCAGGGGTTTGTTTTTGGAGTCCTTGCATTCACTACTTTGGGGGAGTTAGGAATTATAGATTTTCTGAAAAGGTTGCGAAACTACATGGCTAGTCATGATGCGAATGTCAAAGTGGGAGATTTCCTTTTTCATAGGTTAGGGGTTGTTATTCAAAAAGGGATTGGAGCGCAGCTTGTTGCTCGGCTCCTATCCAATTTTTCGGTTCATGTCGATAATGAACATGATTGATGTGATATTAATTTTAATAGATAGTTTTGAAAAATTTCTTCATTAATCTTCAAATTCACTCCAATTTGGAAAACCATCTTATATCTACTAATTTAACCTCAATCTGCAAAACCTTTTACTGATCGGTGTCCCAATTGTATAGCAACACTGCAATTTCCAAAAACCTAATTTTACTATTAGGACAATCAAACAAACAAAGAAATTCCAAAAAAAATATTCAGTGGAGAAAGATCTATCTTGAAATTGTTACTTACACTGAACATGCTAGGAGGAAGATGTTACTGCTGTGGATGTGATTTATGCCTTGAACGACAGCGAAGAAATATTTGTAGATTCGTAAGTTATGGTTTGGTTTTCTTGAAATCGAGTTAGGGTTAGTAGTATTAGGACGTGAGGCAATATCTAACTTCAAAGTTGTTAATGAATTAATTCCAATCTGTTGTACACTTGATTTGTAATGTAAGAAATTAATCTATTTCATAAGGTTTTGAATAGATCTAATTGGGTTATGATTGAATTTGTATGATTGGGTATAATTGGATTTTAATTGAATAAGTCAGATTGGGTTTCGGTTGATCGAATCTTTTATTTGGATGGTTTGTTTTAGACTTAGAAATGATTTTACATCTGATGTGTTCTTCAAGGGAGATCTCATATGCATAGACGTTGAGGCGAAAGTGGAGGCGGAGGTGGATAGGGTAAATAATTTAGGTAGGATTTCTTGAATCAGGACCGTTGATTTAATGATTATATCGTAGTCGTGAGATCTAAGGCCCATATCAAGGATATATTTGTAAACTCTTATAGTGTTTTATAAAAAATTAATTAAAAATATAGTCAACGTGGATCAACGTTATTTCCAAGTACCAAACACTAAGTTGGACAAATGTTAGACCAAACACTAACATTGGACAAAAACCGAGTACCAAAACCAAATAACCCATTTGTTTATCCATATGAAATAAGAGTTTTGTCACTAAAATTGACAAAGGGGGAGATTGTTAGAGCATAGCTCGGTTGAACTCACCAAGCGTTGGTATGTCAAGTTTGTTTATCGTATTTTAGTATCAAAACTCATCTAGAGTCGCTTGATTAAATACTAGAGTCAACTTCGTTTATGTTAGACTATAAAGTCTAGGAATGTTGAGACATACAAGTATTACTCCTAAGACCTGAAGAATGTGAAGAAGTAACGAACTACAACGACGACATCATCCTTCCACTTGAGGTTAGTAATATTGTCTTGAACTGTTTCATTCCTAACGTATCTTTCAAGTAGTGTTATATTGAAAACATAACTGCGAAGCTATATATACTGTACATATTGTATAATACTCTAGTGATGTGACATGATCATAATAGTATGATCATAGTATTATGGAATTTGACTACGAAGTATAAAGCTTATCTTTTGAACTTCTTAGATATGACATCGACATAATCTTGTATATATTGTTATGATTATGTGAATGGGTTATGGTGAAGATTTCATCCTAGGAAACAATGTTTTACATTTGTTTAAAGGAAGTACATTCATGAACTTGTTTCGTGAATCGAAAGGGAAATCATTAGGCTTATTGGTCCGGCTATTCATTGCAAATATTTGGATGACCAATATGTGTGAGATGGTAGAACCGATCTTAACTTATGTTATGTATCTTGGTATAACTAATCAAAATTCCTGACTTATGATTTGGTATAACTGGTTTTTGTTAATTGGTGTAACCGATCCTAAGTAATCAGCATGTGATAGTGTGATCAATCCTTGTAATTGGTGTGGCCGATCCTAGTAATTGGTGTGACCGATCATGAGCGTGTATGGAACCGATCCTTGTAATTGGTGTAACCGGTCCTGGTAACTGGTGTGACCGATCACAAGTAATACCATGTGTAGATGGAACCGATCCTTGTAACTGGTGTAACTGATCCTAGTGACTGGTGTGACCGATCACAAGCATTTCCATAATTAGGTATAACCGATTCTGGTGATTGGTAGTAGAACCGATTGAACCCATGTATGTGATTTGGTATTTGATCAATCGCATAGTAGTCTTGCAAAACAGGTGAACCAATTCTAAACTTGTTTGGAAGTGTGGTATAACCGATTCCAAGAATGCAAATCCGTGTAAATATGAAATAAGGATTTGAAGTGAAAAGATGTCAACATACTTTGAACATGAGCAGTAACTCTTATCATTTATTGTTCGAAGATATTTCCTAGTACTCAAGGTGATCCTGTGCCGAAATAAATTAAGAATCTTTTAATTAAGGTTTATGGTTTTATATGCTTTAATTGCCAGCAATTAATGCATACCTCTAGAGAATAAAATTAGTAATGTGCATTTACTAATTCAAGATTTTCTATTGAGAGATTTTGGAAATATTGGACAAGCATTTATTGGAATTAGGAAAACCGAATTTTGCCATTCATTGCAAATCTTGAGAATACTTTCGGTTTTTGAAATTCCTTGGTGTCCAAACATCCTTGGTCTATAAATACTTAAGTTTGCATTTCTAGCAAACTATCCTAAGATCCATGCAAACTTCATTTAATTTCTTGTTGTCTCTGTTAGAGCATTGATCAGTCGAACTCGCAAGCGTTGCTATCTCAAGCTTGTTTGTCAAGTTTAGTTGATCAAAACTATAGTCTTGATTTCTAGTCTACTTATAACTATGTCCCGGATTAAGATAGAATGTCTAGTTGATCTTTAGACTTCACGACGTTCATCGATTGAAGACAAATATCTACTGAGGAGAGCTTGGAGGAACTTTATCAACAAAAGGTATGTGGAGACTAAAACTTATCAATCACTCAGAAGTATATTCTATTCTAACTCCTAATGAGACTAAGTCGTATAGCTATATAGACTTTTATATTATACACAATTGATATTTTGAGCCGAGTTTATCTCGCTTATCTATTTCTCGAAATATGAGTTGAAATTTTTTTGCTTTAACTATGTTCAATATTATTCTTGACGAGTTTAGTTGGAAACAATTTATTTGTTGGAAACTAAATATTAAGTCAAAAGATGATCATATGGAAATTGCCTTGAAACATCTTACATGATTTGTGTGAGACAATCTTTTGATGTCCACTTGGAAAGTTTTGCATTGATTATTCGATCACTTGAAAATTACTTAAAGCTAATAGTTTGTGTGAGACAACTATTTTCGTCTCTTAAGGATATTTCAATGATTGAAATGGGAGTTTAGAACAATTAACCATGTATGGATACAACACGGTATGCATACCTAGTATGCGAACTATTTTGTAGTGATTCAGGTCCGGGAACTTTGTTTGCGTACCTTGTATGCGAACGGTTTTAACTATTAAGGTCTGGGAACCTTGTTTGCATACCTAGTATGCGAATTGTTTTGTAGTGATTTAGGTCTGGAGCTGTTGTTTGCGTACCTGGTTAGCAAACACAGTGATTAAGTTCTAAAATCGGTTAAGTATATTTTTCATACTCATGAACAAATATATTTATGAATTAAGGAATGCAATCTTTGCAAACCGTGGCTTAATGTTTATAAATTTATTCTCGTATAAGTACTTTGTACGATTCCGAATCAATCTGATTTTGATTCAATTTGTTCATATATATTTCTATGAGATAGTGAACAATTGAATAACCTTATGTGAAACACAATTAGATTCATTTGATTATCTATCATGATTGATTGATCATCATATTTGATCTAGAGGTGTTAGATGAATGTGGTTAAGTCAAAAGTGTTCATATGGCTAACTTCGGTTAACTATTATTGAGCCAACTCAATATACATGTTTAGGTACGGTTACCCATATCTAAATGAAGGTATATTTCATTTGTGTGTAACAAGCTAAGACCATCTAACGGTGGAGATTAATTGATTTATTTTTAAGCAGACTTAGGTTGAATCTTAAATCAGGATTTCATCTAACGGTGAATATTGAATGCTTTGTTACTAAGCTATCTTAGCTGTGATTGAAAGCAAATCCTGATTTGAAAGACTATATAAGGGAGAACTCTAGCAACTGGAAAGCCTAATCCCGACACTTTCATGTGTCCTAGTTGCGTACTAGAGTCGATTCTCCTTTAACCTAGGTTTTTCAAAAACCATATTAATTAAGTTAATGACTTGAAGACTTCATTTGGGATTCGTGAAGCCATATCCAACTATTTTCTATGTAGTAGCGTATTCTGATCTTACTTGTTCTATCGTATTAAGTACTATCTTCTCTAGGATTTGCTCGAGATTTATCTCTGATAGGTAAGATATAAAAAGTAATCACAAAGTTATTCGTCTCAGACTTTGTGGTCCATAATAACTTCTTCTACTACCATATAGTTAAGTTATTGTGAGGTGATTGATATTTCTAGGATGCTCTTCGGTAGTATAAGATCGGATTATCAATTGGTTCCTATTCACCTTGATTTATCATAAGACGGAACAAAACTTCATAGGTACTTCTGTGGGAGACAGATTTATCTATCAGAATAGACTTATCTATGGGAGACAGATTTGTTTATAAGTCTTCGACTTCTGGTCATAGCAACTCTTAGTTATGTGTGCGATCAGCTAAGGGAATCAAGTACGCAGAATCTGGCGTGGTTTTAGAGGCGTAAGGTACGCGACTGTACCTTAATCGGTGTGAGACTTAGTTAGGGCTCAACTACATTCAATTCTGAAGTTAACTTGTAGTAGGCTAGTGTCTGTAGCGGCTTAATACAGTATGGTGTTCAAATCTGGACTAGGTCCCGGGATTTTTCTGCATTTGCAGTTTCCTCGTTAACAAAATTTCTGGTGTCTGTGTTATTTCTTTTTCGCATTATATTTGTTTATATAATTGAAATATCACAGGTTGTGCGTAGTTCAATCAATTGGTAAATTCGACCTTGTTTGTTGGATATAAATTGATTTATACTCGGGCATTGGTCTTTGGTACCTTCCAAGTATTTCTCACATCAATCAGGCTCATAGATTTCTATCTGTTTGATTTGCTAATTGATTTGATAAAAAGAGATATAACTCTTTGATATCTTTCTTGGTTGAGCTCGCTTTATAAACTGGTGCTCTCAGAATAATATTGGAGTTAGTCCATACAGATTGCCAAACGAATTATTGGGTGTGGTTGTTATACCCCCGCTTTTTCAATTGGTATCAGAGCAGGCAAACTAGCTAAGACCTCATAAGTCTATGTTTGTAGCAATCTGACTCCATGGACAGAAGTGTTATCTCTATAAACGTACCGCCAGTCTTCGATGGCTCAAATTACTTATGGTGGAAAATTTGTATGTGTGCGTTTCTTCAAGCGCGTGATTTTCAATCATGGGTTTTAAAGCATAGCTCGGTTGAACCCACCAAGCGTTGGTATGTCAAGTTTGGTTGTCATATTTTAGTGAATCAAAACTCATCTAAGAGTCGCTTGATTATGTACTAGAGACAACTTCGTATATGTTAGACTAGAAATTCTAGGATTATGAGACATACAAGTATTACTCGAAGACCTGAAGAATGTGAAGAAGTAACAAGCTACAACGACGACATCATCTTTCCTATTGAGGTTAGTAATATTTGACTTGAACTGTTTCATTCCTAACGTATCTTTCAAGTCGTGCTATATTGAAAATATAACTGCGAAGCTGTGAATGACAATACTCTTGTAGTGAGACATGATCACATGATCATATTGTTAAGGAATTAGAATACGAAGTATAACGTTTATCTTTTGAACTTCGTACATATGATATCGCCATAATCGTATGAATGCTATTGTGATTATGTGTATGGGTAAAGGTGAAGATTTCATCCTAAGAAACAATGTTTACATTTTTTTTAAAGGAAGTACATTCATGAACTTGTTTTATGAATCGAAAGGGAAATCGCTAGGCTTATTGGTATTGTTATTCATTGCATATCTTTGGATTACCAATATGTGTGAGTTAGTAGAACCGATCATAACTTGTTATGTATCTTGGTATAACTAATCACAGTGCCTGACTTATGATTTGGTATGACTTTTATTAGTGTAACCGATCCTAAGTGATCACCTGAGATGGTATGATCCATATTTGTAATTGGTGTGACCGATCCTAGTAATTGGTGTGACCGATCACAAAAGATTTGTGTAATCGATCCTTGTAATTGGTGTAACCGGTCCTAGTAATTGGTGTAACCGATCCTGGTAATTGGTGTAACCGATCCTAGTGACTTGTGTAACCGATCACAAGAAATACCATGAGTATATGGTAACCGGTCCTGGTAATGGATTTAACCGATCCTGGTAACTTGTGTGTTCGATCACAAGAAAACCATATTGAGGTAGAACCGATCCTTGTGTTTGGTAAAACCGTGAACCTATGATTAGTGAATTGATATTTGATCAATCACATAGTTGTCTTGGAATACAGATGAACCATATCTAAACTTGTTTGGAAGTGTGGTATAATCGATTCCAAGATTGTAAAATATGAAAGAGGATTTACAAAGAAAAGATGTCAACATACTTTGAACATGATCAGTAACTCTTATCTTTTATTATTCAAAGATATTCCTTAATTACTCAAGGAGATCCCGGTCCGAAATGAATTAAGAATCTTTTAATTAAGATTGATAGTTTTATATGCTTTAATTATCAGCAATTAAAGCATGGCTTTCACAACCCAAATTGCGGTTTGAAGGCTTGGAAGAGACTATGACAGTGAAGAGACGAACTGTGGCATCAACATGGCTTTCACAACCCAAGGACGTTGAAACCGATGACTGGAGAACTCTAATTATTGAAGAGCTTAACAGCTCGCTTTCCCATGGAAAGGTCGGTCTCAAAACCCTAAAAAACTTCTTCATGCTCCATAGAGTGTTATAATACAGAAACTCAGATGGATCCTTATCAAGATGCTTGGGAGATGATGATGGGTCGGAAAACCGACTTCTTGTAATACTGCAAGTGCACGGTGTCGATAATGTAGACAAAGGCAAATACGACTCGTTCCCACGAGGAGTGTGAAAATACTACCACTAACTAATACAATCAACTAACTAATCAAAAGCAATATTCGGAGATTTATGGATTGTCAACTAAGATTATGAAACTATAAATGCAAAATAATTAAAGATGTAACCAGGATGTGAAGGTGTTAAGGATTCAGGAATCTGTTGTAGGCTAGGTTCACTTATGTTATCTTACCAAGGTCTCGGATTTACTCATGTATAGTGGCAAACCTAGCGACTCATACATGGAAGATATGTCATTTAAGATTCATAGACAAGAATTCACAAAAAGATATATTTGTTCTCAGCCTAAAGTAGAACTTCTATCCACTAGGTATACATGGCATACAAAGTGAGAGAATGCTCATAAGGAAATTATTATCAAGGTTCAATGAGTTCTTCTAACAACCTAACAGTGGACTATACATGGCATAGAATATGAAAAATCATAATTAGAAGATAAAACATTGATAGAGAGACAAATCTTTAGCATTAAGTTCAAATGGTAGAAACACTTATTTGAAAACACAAGCAAATCAACCTATAAGTTCATCCTTTCACCCTAACAATGGTTTAGAAAATCATGGCTTTCTTAAAAGCTACATTAATTGATAAAGGAAATAAATAAGCTCATCGAATTGAAAAACAAGTAGAAATGCTCAAACCCTATTTCTTCCCTGAATCCGGTCTCCCTTCACTGAGTTCATTCGTCTCATATTTATTTGTACAGACAAGACTTCAAACAGGACCTAACCGGTGTTGCCAAAGCCCGATCCAATACAAGCACCAATTGGAATCCATACCCCAACATCACTTTCTACTCTCTGACTTCTAAATTCCAGCCACAGCACCACTTCCCTTGTATTTCAGCAGACTTCAAGTCATCACCAGCAACACCAACTCAACCATCTACCTCAATCGCCATCTCGGCCGCCTGCAATGGACTTGCTTAAACTGACTCAACCAGTTCCGTGCAAAACCAATTAAGCCAGCACTCATTCCAGTCTTCAATTCCATGTTGTTGTATCCCCATTCACGCCACCACAAATCGAGCCCAAATAATTCCTTTGGTTGTTGTCTTACAAATCCCATCTCAGACCACACGAAACCAACACCAATTTGATCACTATCTCAAGCAATTGCCCTCTCCAGATTTCAGACTCAATGGATTAAATCCATTACTACAATTCCATTTATGCTTCTTGACTTCATAAGCATCTTGAAGTACTGGATTTGCTGTTCGAATTTGGAGGAAGAGATCGAACTCAAACAATTGAAAGTGAAAGAATAAACAAAATCACCTTCAATACCTGACCACCAGCCCATCTCGAACAATCGATGACCTAAATCAGGTACCGATATTGTTGAAGCCCCAACCAATTCGTCTTCATTTGAAACCCCCAAATAAATCCATAGAACTCAGAACTCTTCTCACTACTGTTTGATTTGTTGAGACAAATCTTTGATTTCAGTTGATATACAAAACCCCCAAATTCTGTTGCAGTTGTTGTGATATTTCTCAATTGAGAAATTTTACCTAAACCCATTTTCAGACCTTCATCCTTGTTCTACATAGAATCCCCAAATTATTAGCAATGGCTGCTCTAACTATCGAACACAATCAACATCATTTTAGACCAAACTCAAAACCAGAAATCCCCAATTTCAAATGTTGTTTCTGTGATAGAAATTAGCCACCGTTGCTTCACCGATTTCCGCCATTAACACCATCGAAGCCTTGATTTACATCTCATATGTAATAACACTATGTCTCAGTAACACCTCTGTTACACTGCCTACGTGTCTGTTCTTGCCAGCCTGTTCCAGTCAACTGTTGCTAGCTGTCATCAGTCCATGCTATCACTATCTGATTGGTTCCTGTGTGCACGCCTCCTGTCTGATTATTTCCTGTGAACTGTATTAAGTAGCCTGCTTTACTTTCTTGATCGTAAGCAAGACAATTACTTTGAGTAATTGCAAAACCACCATTAAAACTGTTCTTGAAGAACTTTCATTTTCAGTGTTTTGTTAAAATACAACTATGATATCATGAGGCCAGAGATCCTCACTTTCGCTCAACTTCTCTGATCTTTCTTTTACTTTCAACCAAATGTTGATTCTTTCTCCTTTGTTTCTTTTATTTTTCATCATCTTCAATGGCATTAAATCAGTACGAAACTCGAATTCAACAATTTCATTGAATCAAATAACTAGTATAACCAATTTCAAACTCAAAGATGATAATTTCATCACCTGGAAGAATCTACTTCTACCATCGCTGAAGAGATACAAGGTTTTAGGTCTTCTTGATGGTTCAATCCTATGTTATCCAAAGTTTCTCAATCAAGAAGATCTCAATCAAGGTATTATTAACCCTAACTATACTGCTTGGATTGATGATGATAATACTTTGATACGTTGGATTCAATCCACTATTTCAGATTCAGTTATTCCTTATATTGTTGGTGCTGAATCATCTAGAGAGTTATGGCAAAGTATTGATTCACGATTTGCAAGAACTTCAACCACACATTGAATTCAATTACGCACTAAGTTGCAATCGTTAAAACTTGGATCTGACACTATTACTCAATTTTTAGGAGATATAAAGAAATTAACAGATCAACTTTCTGTTGTTAGTGATGATGAACTTGTGGTTCTTGTTTTGAAAAGAATTGGTCATGAGTATAATGTTTTCAGTACTTACATTCGTATTCGTATTCGTCATCCACCTGTTTCCTTTAATGAACTTCACAATTTGCTACTTAGTGAAGAACTTGTGGTAAATGAAAGATCCAAAAGCCTACTCTCTGAAGCAAATAGTAAAGCCTTTGATGCCTTTCAGTCTCTACAAGCACTCCTTGCTCATCAAAGATTAGCTTCTTATAATTCATCTTACAGAGGTCGTGGTAGAGGTAATAATGTCTATATCCTTCTCTCAGAAGTAATTTTCATTTACCTGCTAAAGCATCAAATTCCAATCTATTTCTACCTCAATCATCACCACCACCAACACATCTTACATCATTTGCTGCACCTTTCTTGTCAAGCATGGATAGTGTTATCTGTCAGATATGTAACAAAGGAGGTCATACCTCCCTAGCTTGTAGACACATGTTTAAATTTGTGTATCAAAATGTCAACACACCACACAATATGAGTGCCATGTTAGCCACATCAAACATTCTAGGTGAAAATCCATGGTATGCTGACACTGGTGCCAACAACCACATCACTGCTGATGGATCTGAACTCCAATTTGCATCTGCTTATGATGGTACTAAAGAGATTCAGACTGCTAATGATGAAGGTATGAGAATCACTAAAACTAGTTTTTCATTCAAATCTACACCCCATCAAAATTTTAAATTATCTAATGTCCTTCTAGGTCCCGGGGTTTTTCTGCATTTGCGGTTTCCTCGTTAACAAAATCTTGATGTGTCTTTTACTTTTCTATTTCCGCAATTATAATTGTTTATTATAATTAGAAGTAAAATACACAAAAGTTAACTCCGGTTTACTTGATAGTGATCTTATAGAGTTTGGTTAAGTCCGAACCTATTATCAAGTAATCACACTTTGGTAGTCGTATTGTCTCGATCTCGTATCCATAGACAATCACACAAAGTGTGAATACCGATTTATAGTATTGTCTCGACTTTGTCCATAGAAAATCATTTTCAGTAAGAGGACTTATAGGTGGATAATTTAAAGATTGTGGTGTATTTGGGTACCCTCGTCTTTTCACTAGTCGGTGTCCTATTTATAAGATAAGTGGCAGTAAGATAAGCATCATGCCACATTTTCTTGGGACAAAAAACATTGAATAAAAGAGTGTTTCCCATTTCAGTAATGTGTCTATGCTTCCTCTCAACAAGTCCATTTTGTTCTGGTGTTTTAGGACATGAAATTCTAATAGTAATACCACTTTCCTCAAGAATAGTTTTAAAAACTCCCTTAACAAGTTCTGCTGCACCATCAACTTGAAAAGCAATTATTTTTGTGGAAAACTGATTCTCAGTATGTGTTTTAAAATGTGTAAAACATTGAGCAGCATTCATTTTAAGCTCCATTGGATAAATCAAAAGGAATCTGCTAAAATTATCTATAAAAACAATATAATATCTATACCCATTTAGAGAAGGAATAGTGGGACCCCAAACATCATAATGAATTAGTGACAATGGTTTTTGTTCATGACAATCAAACAATTGAAAAGACAATTTCTTACTTTTAGCTAGTTGGCATGGATGACATAAGCTAGAGAAATGAGGAGAAGTTTAAACATTTTTCTTTGCAGAATGTAATTTCTAAATAATATGACTAGATGGATGACCTGGTCTATCATGCCAAACTTGAGAAGGAGCAGATAAAACAACAGATAATGAAGTATAAGACTTAGAGAACATGGCATATTTATGAATGTGATACAAATTATTAACTACAGTTCCATGAGCAAGCAGTGTATCTGTTAATAAATCTCTAATCTCATAACCATAAGGATAAAACTTAAAATAAACAAGATAAATTTAGCAACCGGGAGTAAATTATGCTTCATATCTGGAACTAAAAGGACAATGTGGAGCCTAAAACTAGTTTTAGGTGTTTGAATAATAGAAGTTCTAGTAGAAGTAATTTGCAGAGACTTATCATTGCCTACTTGAACTTTATCCTTTCCCATGTAGGTAGAAGTATTATGCAGAAGACCCTTATCTCCAGTCATATGTGCAGTGGCACCAGAATCTGCTAGCCGTTGTGGAGTCTCATAAGTAGATGGAGCAGAAAAACCAATATCATCACTCACAGTAGTAAAAGCATGCTGTTATTGAGCCATATTTCGTGATGCAGGTGTTGAAGTAGATGGTGGAGGATAATACTTAAAACGACTCCTACTAGCATAATGTCCCTTCTTTCTACATATTTGACATTCAACTTGTGAATAATCTCTTCTTCCATTTGCATTGCCAGAAGAAGCATCATAAGACCCATTATTTTGAATGTTCCTGTTGTTATTTGAGTTACCATTTCCTGTATTCTTTCTTTTCCATCTACCATATCCATTGCCATTATTACCAGTAACATTTCTTGAATATAAGCCAGAAGGATGTTGTGCATCAAAAATCATGCTAGCATCTTGCTGCTGGTCAAGAAGCCACTGTTCATGGTTAAGTAACCCAGGTTTCATCTTTTCAAATGTGAAAGGTACCTCTCTATTCTGTGGTGAAATAACAAAATTATCCTATTGCCCTCCTAGTCCATTCAATACATGCATTACCAAGTCTGACTCAGAAACTTTCTCTCCTATTGCAGCTAAATTATCATCAATAGTTTTTAAATTCCGAAGATACACAAGAACAGTCGAATTACCTTTCTTGAAGCCATACAATTGATTTCTTAACATACTCCTGTGTGCCATAAATTGATTCTTGAAATAAACTTCAAGATAGGACCAAATTTGCCTTGCAGTCGACAGACCCAACACATCTCCAGAAACAGAGGGTGTGAAAGTAGCTTTCAAACAAGTCATAACAAATGAATCCACCTTCTTCCAATAAACCCACTTAGATTGAGAGAGAGAACCCCATTAATCAAAATCTGCTTTTCTGGTTTTACTTCTTCTCCATTAACATACCCATACAAAGATATAGAATTTAGAATAGATTTAAATTGATCACGCCATAACAGGAAATTTGTTGAATTTAACTTTGTGGATACAAAATTTCCAATATTTAAAAAAGGAAGAGTAAAATTTAAATCATTACCATCAGAAGCAGCGGAAGAATTAGCCATATCTCTTTCGTCTTCAATACACAATCAATAACATTAACAAATTTTGAGAAGGATTGATAATATGAAATCAAGAAATCCCAATCTGATTCCTTGTGACCTAAAAACAGTCAAGTAAGGTATTGAGAGAAAAATATGAATAGAAACGTTATTGGAAAAAGATGTTTTGGATTCAATGATCTGCTTGAAATGTTGTTATGAAAGATTATTGCAGAGAAAAAAAATGAAAAACTCTAGATCGTACCGAATCATACCATGAGAAACTAAGAAACTGATATTGATGTATTATTAAACGTTACTAGAAAATCCTAGATCGTACCGAATGATACTGATATTGATGTATTATTAAACGTTACCAGACTAAGTATTCTTACACGCCTATTTAAGGCTAATAATTGTGTTGTAATAACACTACAGCTCACAAGTGAAACACACACATACAATATATTTGGTCAAGGCAACATTAGTCAATGTTGACTTGTTACACAGACTACTGGCACACTGCACACTTAGACGGTGTCTAATACTCCTTTCCTACTGAGAAAAAAGATACAAAAAGAAAGAAAAGTTATCGGAGAAACAGCTTGTGAAATCCAAGTCGGCTGTCACTTCAAATGGGCAGCTCTGTACCAAAGCATAGCGTGCTTCCTTGCAAGACACGCTATTTGTGTGCAAGCACTTTTTCCTCCTCCACAACTGGTTAGCTAACCATGGTTAAAAAGTAACTGTGCACCCAATCCTAAAGGTAGGTATACAAACCCCAGTAACGTACTTAAATTCAAGCACTGTCTTGGATCGATTCAGATGTTGAGGTGTTGTACACCACAATATAAGTCGGTGCACGAACCAAAAAGGGGTAATAACTGTTGGTTTTGGTATTCAAAGTTAATGACTGTTTAGTTTCTAGGCCAAAATGGCAAAATATTGCTTTTTCAAATGCTATATGCCTCAACCGTATACCTCCTCTGCCAAATGTGATCCGAAAGTTAAACCTTTTTGCGCCATCTAAAAAATCAAAAACTTTCCGGAGAAACCCTAATAAGTTATGGCGCAAAAGATAGTCCACAATCCTGTTGATGTAGTAGAACTTATGAGTAGTAGTGATGATGATGATGATGGAAATGGAGGAAGGAGAAGAAGAAGAAGTAAAAATGAACACCAACAACAAGAAGAGCAGCCACTGCAGTCTATTGTTGCAGTAGAGGTTTCTGATCATGAAGCACCAAACCAAACATGGGTATGTCGTAGTTTTTGGAAAGCAGGGGATTATCAAGTTCAGCAGACCAAATCTGCTCCTCCTCAAGGTTTTTTATCTCTTCACCTCCCTCGGTAGATTGTTCTTAAATCCCAATTTGTTTTTAGTTTGAATCGGAGCTGAATTTATGATTTTATTTTGGCATGCAGGTCAATTAGAGCATGTTCGTGTTCATCCAAAGTTTCTTCACTCGAATGCAACTTCTCACAAATGGGCTTTCGGAGGTTGTTTTTATGTTTTCTTTTATTCCTCTTTATACAGATTTTGTTTGACATGATAAAACATTAATGTTAAATTGTGGTTTCTTTGATGCAGCTATAGCAGAGCTATTGGATAATGCTGTTGACGAGGTAATCAAATTGGGGAAACCTATGAGAGCTATTTGATTGAGATCCTAAATATGCTGTCCATGGGGCACACATCACGACCAATGCCGTTTCCTGTGAACAGTAGATTCACATAGGACGATTTCTATATGAAAGCCTTAAAATTGAAATATATATTTTTTTTTCATTGACATCTTATTGCATACAGTATGTAACTAGTCGCTAACCGTATTCTTGCAAACAGATCAGCAGTGGTGCTACGTTTGTGAAGGTTGATGAAATCTGGAATGAGAGGGACAATTCCCCCGCCCTGCTTTTCTTAGGTATCATTTTCTTCTTTCCATTCTGTTGTAAACTTGAGTTTATGAAATCCTAAGATTGCTGATGTTCTTGTGAAGATAACGGAGGGGGAATGGATCCGGAGTCTATGCGACAATGCATGAGCTTGGGGTACTCCTCAAAGAAGGCAAACACAACTATTGGACAGTGTAAGTTTTGTGGCATCCCTTATGACTATCTTTGAGCTGACATTTGGAAGAACCATTTCCCAATCTATTTAGCTAAAATATACAAGGCCCAGTCCTACAATATGTAGTAGAAAGGTAAATAGTCATTTTCTGATACGTTATAGATTGTGAGAGTTAGAGATTATTGTAGCAGAAGTTAGGTACTATATTATCCTTTGAACTTCACAGAAGGATTTGTACTGCGTAGACATGTCTGCTAATTGTTTCTTGTGTTCAAAAGCTTGTTAGTGGTTTCATCTTCAAATGTCAACATCTAGAATGTCGTCTTGTTCTTGTTATTATGTGTTCTCTACTCAGAATAAGGGTAAACATTCTGCAGATGGTAATGGATTTAAGACAAGTACCATGCGATTGGGTTCTGATGTGATTGTTTTCAGCCGCGCGGTTCGTGGAAGGTAGTAAGATAATAACTTCTGATAATGGTTTCGCTTGTATGGAATATCAACCTTTGTATAATATCATATTCTAGTACTTATCTTCCATAGATTTATTAACACCGTTAACGTGTTTTGTTTCTTGTTTTTCTAGCCACGTAACTCAAAGCATAGGTCTTCTTTCATACACTTTTCTGTGGAAAACTGGGCAGGATGATGTGATTGTTCCAATGGTCAGTTATTTCAGTGGTCGTCTTACTTAATATTAGTTGTTGTTGTTATTCGCCCTACTTTATAACTCTTATGTGTTAGCAATGCAGGTGGATTTCAAAATCAGTGGAAGTCAGGCCCATTCAATAGTATATGGTTCAGAAGACGATTGGTCTAGCAACTTGAATCTTATCCTTGAGTGGTCTCCATTCGCTTCGCAAAATGAACTTATGCAACAGGTTCTTCAAATATTTGAAGCTTCGTCATAATGTCACTATACCCATTGATATAGTTTGCATAAAAAAGATGGTGTTTTTGATTAAGTTCAGATCCCACGTAGAAACCCCCGAGTTCTCGAAGAATCTTCATGGTTTTGTAGTGGTTTTCCTAAGTAATTTTAGTGTCATGCATTGGATAGATCTATTTTTTCATAAAGGCTATACTTAAGTACAAGCTTATTGATGAAATTCCATAAGCATTCCACCTTTCTATCGTGCTACAGAAATTTTCCGTTTATTAATCAAACATGACTAACTTTGTAGTACGGTTGTTGAAAATATTTTTGGAATACTGACGAAGAAAAATGCATTCTCTGTTCTTTTCACCTTTTCAGTTTGATGATATTGGAGTTCGTGGAACAAAGATTATCATATACAACTTATGGCTTGATGATGATGGATTTATGGAACTAGATTTCAACAATGACAAGGAGGTAATTCAGAGTGTGATATTGTCATTCAGACAATGTATGATTTAAAATTCCATATAATGGTATTTGACTTGCAGGATATTTGTTTAAGAGATGAATTTCCATCTGAAAAGGTGCCTAGAGGACAATCATACGTGCACAATGAGTTGAAATCTCATATATCTTACCAATTTCGTTTTTCATTGAGGGTATGACTTTATATCATTTCTCGTTTATCTGATGGCTGTCCATGTTTATGTTAATTTGTTTTTACAAAAAAAAAATGATATGGTCAAGAAAATTTTCTGCAGGCATATGCTTCAATTTTGTATCTCAGGAAATTTACAGATTTCAACATTATAATTAGGGGAAAACCTGTTCAGCAGTATATCATTGCAGAGAACCTCAACATTACAGAAATGTTTAAGTACAGACCAAAACTTGGGATCGCCGGAAAAGAGGTCAGATATCTCAATTGTTTGACCAGAGGATACAAAATAAATTATTGCAGAAATTAGGGAAGCGTTTTCTTAGGTATCCTTGTTCTTGTTTCACTTATTAGATGCAGCTATTCTACTTGCTCAGCAGCAGAGTTAAGTCAAGAAATAGTGTTTTATTTTTCAGCTTTTTTCTACTTTTTATCACTGGATTGTTTGAGTGAAGATGCAATCATGCATGTAATCTAACTTATTTTACCTGCTCCTGATTTCTCCTTGTTGCCGAGTTCCTATGAGGCTTTATCAATTTTGAGTTGTACACTTTTTTCATGGGTGGGAACCTATAACTTTGTCCATGTTTGTAGGTGTCAGTGGAAACAACTATGGGATTTGTGAAAGAGTCCCCTTTACTTGGAGTAACTGGATTCAATGTCTATCATAAGAATCGCCTTATTAGAGTATGTGTAATTGAACAATTATTACGTACTTTCAGTAACTAGCTTACTTATTCACAAAGCCTATGAAAATTGTAATTAACGTGCTCTCTTTTTTCTTCTTACCTCTTCAGCCTTTCTGGAAAGTTACTGCTGATCATTCCAGCCAAGGGAGGTGTGCTGTGGGTAGGAATATTACTTCAGCCTTAAATATATTACCGACAATCTCTTCGGAGAATTCCAAATATTTATCTTTTTCTTCATTGAAATTCGTTATAGGTGTTTTGGAAGCAAATTTTATTGAACCAGCACATGACAAACAGGATTTTGAAAGATCGGCTCAGTTTCTCAGGCTAGAAACCTGGCTTAGACAACTAATCGTCAAATACTGGTCTGTTGTACTGTCTACTATATGTAGATGTTATTTTACATTTCTGATGTTACTTGTAGACTCTCAAGTGTGACCCGTACTGGATAATGCAGGGCAAATAAATGCCATTTGGCAGGATTTTGGTCTCCAATTCCAGAGACTCGTAGTAGGCAGAAGGAGCTCAGCAGAAAACAACCAATTTATAGAAATAAAAAAGCTGGTTTGAGGAAGGAGTGGCCTTCCCATCAACATGACATTGATGTGTCAGATTATTCTGTAGAAGAAATATATTTGGATCAGCCTGCTGTCGTTGGACTTGCTGCAATAGCTAACATTCGGCATGCGGGTGGCGATGCAGAACACATAGCTGGCGTTTCTATGAATTCTCATGAGGAATCACCTACTGCACTACAACCTAGTAGGCAGGAGTGGCCTTCCTATCAACATGACATTGACTTGTCAAATTATTCTGAAGAGATATATTTAGATCTGCCTGCTGTAATTGGACTTGCAGCAACCGCTAATGCTCGACACGAGTTTAGCAATGCACCATCCATAGTTGCCGTTGCTAGGCATTCTCATGTCGATCCATCACCCGCAGTTGGCCTTGTGGCGGATTCATCTACTGAACTATCTATCAATTGGTTGGCAGCTACTGTAGGTGGTCATATATCAATCCTACTTTCTAAAATAATGCTGATTCCTTGCTTCCCTTTCTTATAATTAAGGAAATAATGCTGCCCTTGCTTCCCTTTCTTATAATTAAGGAATTGGTCGGTTTTAAATGTGTCTTTGTGATTTCGTATGCATTATCTCTTGAGGGGTTGAGAGCTTTCTTAGGTAAAATTTGCACTTACATATGTAGCTTATTATTATTGACATTCGTAAATTATCACTCTGCAGGGTAGTACTTGTACAAATGGGGATTCTTTAGATGGTTCAAGTTCTCGAGTGATTGATCAATTATGTGAAGAGAACTTGAAACTGTTCATGAGGTGAAAGTTTCCTATCTATCTAGCACTCGTATGCTCATATGCCTATAATATCTCCAAAGAATCCAGTCATCCGCTGTTATGTTGTACACTTATTTGCTGACTATGTAATGCACAATACTTAAATGTCAGCGTTTATGTGAGAATTTGGGAGTTAATTTATATTTTCGTACCGTTTTATCAGGTGTGATGAGCATAGACAGAACGAGATTGCCTTGAAAAACACGGTAAATGAAAATGTTATCTTTTTTTTGACAACTTTCATTTATGGAGTTATGAACCATTACATGAACTGTGTGTTTTTACTTTTACTCATTAGGTTGAAGACTTGGAAGGAAAATTGCTAGAAGCAAAAAGTAGACGTTCTCAAATTTCTTTGTACCTTGAAGCTCAAAAGAAGCAAGTGTTAATGGGACACCAGGAGGCAGTATAAATCCTTTCAGTATCGGCATGAAATTACTTTTGTGAGATCCAATATAACTTTGTCAGAATTTGTATTCCGATCAGAGGGTGTCTTCTGTTGACATTGACCTTAAACCATTCTGTTGTATAGAATATGGATCGGTGAGTTTACCTGATTCTTTTTTTTTGTAAGCCTTTTGTTGGAGCATTGGTAAAAATCTGGATGCCATGATGTGCAATATCAATCTACATTCTCGAAGGCACCGCATCTACGTTCTCAAAGGCGCCTAGGCGCCAAAATGACCTTATTTTCAACTATGCGCCGTGCAGTTGAAAAAAACATACCACTTTTAATAGGGGAGCCCTGTTGATGCCCATGCAAATACGCCAGTGGTCAGGGCGCCAAAGTGGTATATTTTATAGTAAAAAAACACGTTTTCTGTTATAAACCAAATTTATTACTAAGATGTCCTTCATATCTAAGTTTAGGGTTTACATATTTTGGACACAAGTCTTCTATCTATATAAATAGAGGCTTAAACATTGTATTCTATACACACATGAATAAGAAATCTCTCTCTCTTCTTCTCCTCTATTTTATGTCTCATTCTCTATTGTCTAGTTTCACAACACGTTCTACACTGAGTTAATTATCACTTAAAAATTGAAGCTAATACAAAGCACGACATCTGATTACCGGGCTCAAAGATGCACACCCAATATGAAAGGATATCTCTAGACGTTTTTTTTTTTTTTTTTTTCTTTTAATTATTTGATACTTGTATGATTGGTTCATGAATATATGCGGTACATATACATGATGAATGACTTACGACTATGTACGTAACATGATAGATTATGAGTTTCACCTCTAACGCTTTATTTTGTCCTTACGTAGAGTTCCAGTGGAGTTGGATTAAGGGTTTTTCTATCTCAGATGGTGTTGATACAAATCGATACATCTCTGATCTTTTAAAGAAAAATACGGACATCAAAAATGATTTTTCACTTTGTTTATTCTTTTAGTTTTTGTTATTATACAGACGTGTGTAAACAATCCCCTTGTTATCTATGTTTTTGTTTTTGTATGTAATTCTCCTCGGTTGGATGGATTTTCTATTTACAAATACACAAAGCTATGGATCGAAGGTACATGACCTAAAAGGCACGTGCTGATCCGATGGATGATTGAAAGTGGCAGATGCGAATCATAATACAGTAAAATCTTAATGTTTTATGTTAATTTTATTAGAATTAATATTTTATTCTGAATTTTTAATCACCCTGGTGTATAATGGTATTGATAATGGGTGATCATCGTTGCCATAAAAGCGTCATTCCTTTCCTCTCCAATCTTTTCTTTATGGAGAAGGGAAAAAGTAAAATCCATTCAAAAATGGTTTACGATTTTTATCCCTCTAATAAAATCGTAATCACTATCAATAGGTGTTATTTCATATTTGATCCCTCCAATAAAATCGTAATCACTATCAATAGGTGTTATTTCATATTTGATCGCCTCTTTTGGTAGTTTGGGTATGATATTTCTTTCTTCTTGTTTTCTTTCTATAGAGAAAGAAATAAAATCCATCGAAAGATGATTTACAGTTTATATTCCTTTAATGAAACTGTAATCACCAAAAATTAGTGTTATCGCATATTTGGTTACCTTTAATCACGATTCACATGCATGGTTCATAAACCTCCGGCCAATTGAGTTTGGTATCTTCTTCCATTGGAGAAAGATCATGTGATTTTTATATATTGTTTCTATTCGTTTAAAAGAAACTATCTGTAACGATAAAATGGATTTTCCATATGCGATGACCAAAACGACATTTTTTTATTCGTTGTCATTGAAACGATTTTGGTATATCGTATAAACCAATTGATATTGGTTTTCTCTCCTCCATCAATACTAGGAGATGAGATGTAAATAAATTGGCAGTCTAAATTATTTTTAGGCCAATATGGTTCCATTCCTTGCAAAGAACATTGATTGGTTTCTATTATTCCCTACAAGAAACCATCGTTAATCAACCACTAAGTGGATATTTCTTTACGAAGAATAGCGATGATGATTTCTTTATTTTTCTTAAAAAGAAACATATAAACCAACTAGATTTGGTTTTTCCCTGTCAATCCTAAAGGGACTAAATAACGTTATTATGTTATTCATAATTGCAAACACCAACACGAGGAATTGTTGCATTCCTGAGGGATATAGAGCATTTTTTTTCTCCTAGTACTAATCTCCATAATTGAGACTGTTCTACTTGTAGTTAGAATACGGTCGGACACTAAAGATCAAAGGGTGCGCACCCGTCTTGGTAGCTATATATAATTAGTCCATGTAGTGACTAAATTGATCTTGAGTTTATTTTTTTTGAAAAAGAAAGTGTCCACAATCTCATGTCGTTGAGATCATGGAGTTATTTGGAGATTTATTTGCATATTGTATATGTTTTTGGTTGTAACCAATAAAATCCATGGTTTGTTCAATTTGTATTTCAAGTGGACTAGAATTTTAGGATAATTTTTTTATGGCCTTTGGAGTCAGTATCTACTGTCCAACCTAGTATTGTTAAAATCCAGAAATTATTATAAGTATATGTCCTCGAACTAAACGGATAATACTTTACGAAACTTGATTTCGTATATGAGATGCAAATATTTCCGCCATAATCAGGGCGGGACTATACACACTATCAAAGACTGGTGTTAATTAACTTTAAAAGTTATATCAATTTCTCTCCCATTAAATCAAATTGATAAATGCTGCCATTACATTATAGGCGTGAAAAATATATCTTATTTAGCTTTCCAATAAGCTTATGCCGTTTGAAAAGGCAAATCCAATCACATCTAGCAAGCATGTAGCATTTTTATATAGGCTAAAAATATGCTCCAACAAAGTCTATGATAATACGATTCACATTCTCAAAATTCATATCTCCTCATTTGAATAATATGAGATTATAACGGCCGTGGGCACTGGTACCAGTAAATTTTTGAATTTTTCAAAGTATGCATGCATTTGTGAATTATGTGGGATCGTAGTAAGCTATAAATGGTCGAATATTCATTTATATTAGCTTTTGAAATAATAAATGATGGTGGTTGTGAACCCCGACTTCTGTAGAGGAATATCGACATATGTGATTGGTTGGCATATAATCCAAATTAGGTTGGATTAATTTCTCGATTGACGCAATTTTGGATCCAAGACTTAACCTCTTAAAATTGCCAAGCCAGTTATTTATAGGCTGGTGTTGTCATAATGCGTTCTACGAGAAATATTATCGTTTTACAACGATTTAAGGGATTTATTTTTTACTCAAACCCTAGGATTGATTCACTAACATTTTGTTCTCTCTGAACAATGCATTTGGCGTGGTAGTCTTTGAATGATTTGTATTGCATTTGGAGAATAAGTTCTAATATGTAATCCTTGTAGGATTCAAATTATATCTAGGCAGCCACCTGATTCGATTATGTCAGGTTTAACAATCCTTTATGTGTTTTTAGATATTTGGTACTAGACCAAAAATCCGGATTAATTAGTTAATAGCTTTATAGGTCTCTTGAGGAGTCCTTAAAAACACCAAAATCCACGCTTTTGCGGCATAAGTTCTATTTTCTTTTCTTTCTTAAATCTGCAGTAGAATTATGCTAGCATAAACTCATCTTTGAGATAGACTAGAGTTATTATTTTGATGCTTGTTTTCTGTAAAACTCATATATTTGGGTTAGCATCCATAAATACGTCAAAGTTGTACTCTTTTTCGTTTGTTTCGGGTTTTGTCCCATGTGGTTTTCCTAACAAGGTTTTAATGAGGCAACATCTCGTTGACATTTAATTATCTTTCATAATGTTGATATTTGTGTTCTTTTTCCTTCGTCAAATTTTTCCCATTGGGTTTTACGGGCAAGGTTTTAGTGAGACAATTTTATTCAACATGGTGGTCATCCAAGGGGGAGTTGTATCAGTTATTTGGTGGATTGTCACTATTAACTAGGTCATTTTTCAGACCAAATCAACATAACCATCTCCTAAAAATTTAGAATCTTTATGAACCTCATATGGTATGATCACAAATACAAGTTTTTTTCACTTATGATAATTTATCAACATCTTGGCTCTGTGCGGAAGAAACTACATCAACAACTTCTGCAAATCATCTCGGGAAGCTAGCAATCCATGACACAAGTTATCAATGTGTTGAAGAAGAATGTAGACTCTGAAAAAGTATTAATCGAAGACAATACTGCTTGTGCAACACAAAAGAAGACTTCATCAACTATTTGACATCTTCATAAAAGCACAATATTTTTCTGCATTCGAGAAATTCGTTCTTCAAAATTGGAAAGTCTCGACTCAAAGATTTGCACGCCAAGATTTAACTGAAGTATTTATTAGGGGGGCGCCATCATCAATAAAGGTGCATTTACTGGACTTATCGCGTTGTACTGTTTTTCCTTCGTCAAGGTTTTGTCCCATTGGGTTTTCCTTGTCAAGGTTTTAATGAGGCAACATATGCGTGTCCAACAATGTCGGAGTCTTTACATGCTTATGCAATTTCAGGTTTTTCTCTTTTGAGTTTTCCTTGTATGTTTGTAATGACTTAGCCACAATGGTCATCAAGGGGAGTGTTATTAACCAAGTTTATTACTAAGATGCGCTTCATGTCTAAGTTTAGGGTTTACATATCTTGGACACCAAGTCTTCTATCTATATAAATAGAGGCTTAAACATTGTATTCTATACACACATGAATAAGAAATCTCTCTCTCTTCCTCTCCTCTACTTTGTTTCTCCTTCTCTATTGTCTAGTTTCACAACATTTTCAATATTTTTGAATCTTTTATAGATATTTTTCATTTGAGTTAGATAATATGTATTGAGTCCAAATTTACGAACCCCTCTAAAATCGCAAAGCACATTCCGGTCCTTCTTATTGGTGGGTATTTTGATCTTGAAACCAGATTTGATCTTTTATTTTCCAATAAAATTTTAAAAATATAATATACTGTTTTACCGAGTTTCCGTGGAACTTTTTTATTATCTTCTCCAAAATGTTACCAGATTCGGTTCATTTTATTCATACTAGTCAAGACGCACGCGCGATGCGCCTGCCATTTCGCCCTCCACCGAAGCTAGAGGCCTGGTTGCACTCCCCTGAAACATCAATTGAAGTGTCGGGACTTTCATGTGATCTCTTCCTCAAGGCATGGTATGATCCCATTAAAGGAACTATAATCAAATTCTTGAAATTAGCTTATGACATCCGTAAGAAATTAGACCCACCACTCAATTGATCAAAAAATCCTTAACTGGGGCTATGCCCTGTGATTCATGTGACTGGTCTAAACACTCTATACTATGGATATATTTTCCATCTTTCAAATCTTTTAACAATACATACAGTAACCAAAACATTTTAAGCAGCAAACAGTAAGAAGAATACATATAAAAAAAAGATGAAAAAGAAGAATCGCCGTCGCAAATAGTATTGCATTTGAGACAGTTTTGAGATTATAGTACACCGCAAAACATAATAGCATGTATTGCTCATCTTATTAGTACACAACGAACAGATAAAGTGTGACATTCAACAAAGATGAGTATAAACTTTACATTGACGACATTCAAACATCTATAAGACGGATGATAGAAAGGCGCGCTCCTTCACAACTAAAGGAGCAGAATCCTAGTTCTATATACGGACACAATAAACTTCCCAGAAACGACTTTCCTTTTCTTTATCTCGACATTCAAAACAAAAAAAAAGTTAAACCATTAGAACTCTCTAGACAATAGATAAAAGTAGTAATTTACTGGTTGTCTACGCGTGTCTTGGTTCTTCAGTTGTGCGAGATAACATCTATGCCTTAGATCTGGTCAAATTATAAGTGAAACATCGACGTAAATTAATGAGAACTAATTATGTAAAAGTATATTGAGAGCATGAGAATACCTTTGCTTTATGAGATGTTTTACCATACGGATCGAGCCAAATATCGATTGTGCTTTCTCCTATGTTAAAGCAACTTTGCAGCACTTCAATGCCTTCTATAAATCCTTAATTAACTCATCTATCTTTGAAAAAGCTTTAGCAACTGCTGAAGTTGATATCAAAAGTTAAATTCGTTAGTTGACCTCTTATTGCTCGATTTAGACAAAGATAAACCTTAAGTACTACACTCAAATTTGTCTAAACCCATTGTAAAAATATATATTCTCTATTTGACCTAAAGTATGAAAAAAATGTTTGTATCTGATCATCCTGTGGATTATCGGTAATTTCATTACACAAAATGGTACTCATTATCAGTAAAAGTATTTGAATAAAACTATAGCAGCATACAAATGGTATCCAGATATTACCATTAATTTAGCAAAAACTATTGACTCACCCCAACTTAATGCCAAAATGCTTCGAAACTGGAGATGGGCTGTATGTGTGATGGTCTACACAAATTGAGGTGGTAATACAGTAATTTCAGTCCTAGTTTAACATGCCAGAAGAACAACGCGCCATAGCATGACCTCAAGACCTAAGGCATAGGAAGGTCTAGGAGAGTTTTTCCATCAAATAACTTTTGCTATACAAATTTTTCCAAAACTAAAGAAGATATATTCCGGCGAATCTCAAACCTCATCCTGGTCAATATCAAACCTCCTCATTGTTCTCTACTCTCTAGTCTTGAACAAATACTGCAATGAAATATTTTCAAATTAGTTTAATCCCCTAGAAATCAAACTATAAGATCATTAGTATTACTATGGCAAAGGCTTAAGGGTCAGCTATTTCTGTTTTATTTCATTTCTGGTCAATTAGGGACAATGTAAATCATATCAGCAGGGTATACCGGTATTGGCAGTGGATACTTGGCTTGGATACATTATTACCCTACATTGCTGCAGATTTTTCAATTTTATTTTTGCAATTGCAGTTCTGTTTTTATTTTATGAGTAACTAATCAAATTGTTGAATCCTAGTTTCCTAAACCCAGATCAAAATTATAAATTGAACATAGTTTTCCTCTCAAGCATTTTTACAAACAGATAGAGTTCAAGAATATAAGTTTAACTAACATCAGCTGAATAAAATCCCAATAATTTCTGAGCGTATACCTCTCTACAAAAATCCCAATAATTGGACATGTCTCAGCGATAAGTACTAAATTGAAATAGGATCGAATCATTCTTCTCCATACTACTTAGTAACATTTCTGTGTGTACTTAACTATCTGAAATGGACTAACATATGCAACTTCAGTGAACATTCATTTAAATTTCAGTTCAATCTATACAGCTCATTCATTTAAACTTCAATTTGGAGTTTCTACCAATTTCAATCAAAGATGTACCAATTTAAGCAAACCAATTAGCTAACCCATTTATTCCATCCACAAATCATAATTTGACAACTACAACAAACCCATTAATTCATTACTCATTCCTAAAGATGAACCCACCTAAATAAAACCCCAAATTTTAGAAGTAAAATTCACAAATACAGAATCAGAATTTCAATTTTGGTACCCAATTTATATGATTTGAAAATCCGTGACTGGAATTCCAAAATTTAAAAGAATTAGGTTATAGTTAGGAATTTGACTAACCTTTCCGTAGAATGAGAAATGGGAAGCAATTGCAATGGTTTCTGAAATTGGGAAAGCAAAATTCGAAATTTAGGTCAAAATCATAGGTTGGAAATAGGCGATTGATATATTGTCAAAATTAGAGAACAAAAAAGACTTACCTGGATTCAAATCTTATGTTAAGCCTTAGATTTCCGTAGCCTTTCTTCTTCTTTCATGGAGGAGGTGTTTCAGAAATCTCTTTCATGGTGGAGGAGGTGTTTCAGACGAAAAGAGAAGAGTTACGAAGAAAAACAAAACTGGTTTTCTATTGTGAAGTAATGTTACGATTGTACCCTTTGTTGCATAGTTTTGACGGTAGAAATCAGCGAGGGCACTGTAGTAAAAAAGGGGGGCCACGGCTGAAAAGTCCCCTTTTCTTTATTATAGTAAGATAAGATAAGATAAGATTTTTGTTCGAGTTGGAAACTTGGAATTCATCTTGATAATATCCAAATTTTAAGAAATAACTAGTCATGGACAAAAGATGGAACAACATAAGCAATTTCTATGGGAACGATTTTGCTCTAGCAGCACAATGACCATTCATTTCGGCTGTTTATAATATCACTAACCTCAACTAACTTACTCTAGTTTGGTATAATTTTTGTCATTCGCGTTTTTTTAGCTTGTAATTTAAAAAAATATGATATCTTTAAGAACCGGTTTTTTGAGTCCATTGAAACATTCAACACCCTTTACAAGTTACAGTTACAACAAAACCAAGTCTTAAAGAACTGACTGCACAACACTGCAGCAATAGTTTCACAAAATACCATTCTAAGCCTACTACAATACCGTGAAAGGACTGATCTATTACAACGACTACCATTTTCAAACCATTTAAAAAATAATTAAACATAATATGTTTTCATAAAGGCTAAATTAGATAATTAAGGCTCGCGACATCAAGTCTACATAATACACAAAATACAGCATAAGCCTAATATCCTTCAATGACGTTACTACATAGCACTGTCTGCGATACATGAGACCATAAACCTGGACATGTGCTAACAGTATCGAAGAGCATTAGTCCAGCATAAGTGCTAAAAATCTTTGGTTTTCGACAAGGTTATGAGTTCGTTCACCGTTCAATGTTACCGGTTCCTGAGAAAATGCACAAATATCAACAAAGTAACAAACAAAGTGAGTTCTTAACAAGTCTTTGTTGGAAAAAATAAGCTGCACGACAAAATGTTACTACTACAGACCCTGCTTGACAGGGTGCAGTACTACAAAGGGATTGTGTTAACATTGCGCATCCAGATCAAAATAGTTAGATTCATCATCTAACTATCACGACACAAATTTACTGTTACGACACAGCTACAACAAAAACAGAAAATTCAATTTCACTCATTCACTCCATGGACTAGTCTAGATATGACTTCTGTCATGGACTTCAATGGTTCAGTTGTGGTTAGCTTAGACATTTTATCAGCAGATTCTTCTTTTCAAATGCGCAACACATGTCTTAGTATCCCCTTCAACGACAAAAATAAGGTGCACGACAAAATGAATTTGGTGTACAGCAAAATAAGGTGCACGACAAAATGAATTTGGTGTATAGCAAAATAAAGTGTATCGGTAAGTTTCTCTTATTTATGTTTGAAACTAAGTGATAAGTCCCAAACAAATATACCCAAACCCAAATAAATATGTTCTAGTGACCATCTATGTGGTAACTAATAAAAATTTAATTTTACACAATATGGTTTAGGTATGTACCTCAACGCGAAATTGGGGACAGTAGTAAGGGATTGGCATGGAATCTTGATGTAGAGTTGAACTGCCCAGTACTTCTTCAACATCTGAATCACTATATATTACTTCTTCTACATTTGAGTTTATACAACAGTTGATGTCAGTTCTATAAGAACCTAAATAAACAGAAAACAAAACACTCTAAAAAGGAAAATAAGATAATAAAATTATGACTGCACACCTGCACTTTGGGGATTTCTAATTTTTTCATCCTTTCTTACCACTTCCATTTGGGTAGTTTTCTTTTTTGCCTTTTTTTTCTCCGTCACTGGATCATGCTGAGCATTTCTTTTTCTTTTCACTGTTAACGGTTTAGTTTTGGTAGGTTTCTTTGTTGGTTTGGCTTCACTGGGCTTCTTTGCTTGCTTTTTCTTCCTTATTACTGATTTGCGTTGACGTTTCACTTTACCTTTCTCTACTGATGACTTGATTCTCCCAGTCTTCTTGCTTGATTTTTTACTTCGAGGAGGGGCTCGCAGTGTTATGTTAGCACTCATCGGAAGTTGGATGCTTGTTTGACCCATGTTTTCATTGTTCTCATCCGCAGCATTGATAATCTTTTCTGCTTGATCATCTTGAGTAGACTTCAGAAAATTATCTAACTCACCTAGTACTCAAGTCAGCAACTTCTTCGTAAAGGCACTAGAAGTTCCAGTGCTTGTACCTTTCATGGCTAAAGATAAAGCCATACGTGCTAAGTCGCTGTACTCAAGGGATGATGACCCACTGTTGCCTTGAATACCAACACCATTTTTCTTAGGCTCTTCAATACCAGCACCATTTTTCGCATCTACTGTCCAACGACTTAGATAATATTGCGATGGGAGATCATACACTTGGTGGGTATGCAATATCTTCATAGGGTGGGAACATATCATTCCCATAAACTGGAAATGCTTACAACTACATTGAATAGAATTGTCTAAAGAGTTGAACTTAACAGTACGAGCACATGAAAATTTAAATGATGTTACCTTGTAGGTATATACTGGTCCATCCTGATCAACAATTTCTAGAATCAAATCTAGAGTTTGTGCATATTCCTTTTGGAAGTGAGCAAACATTGCTGCTGTATAAAGTTCTGAAGCTCGAGCTTCAAGTGGCCAGTGACTTTGCAAATGTGGTTTTTTTTTTTGTGCTTCTGAAATCTTCAGCTTTTTCATTATCTCGTCGACAAGTAAGAACCTTATCATATTGATGGACGAAACTCTTAAGTGATAAAGTTCTTTTAAAATACTTCTTCAAAAAACTGTTCATACCTTCGCTCCGCTGTGTAGTTGTCGTACCAGCACAAAAGTGTAATCGACCATATACTTGAGCCCACTTCTATTTTTTCTTATATAAAGTTTTGAACCATTTATTATCTGTCAGTTTGTATTTCTTAAGCAAGGATTTCCACATTAACTCGAATTTTTCCTCGGTCTCATTTTCGTATATACACCTTTTGAAATCCATGGCAAAAAATTCAGAACTTGCAAATACATGGGAGAGGTGCTTCGCCGCCAGTTGGAAAATATGCCAAAGACAAAGTCGGTGATGAGTATCCGGGAATACCTGTTTGATTGCATTCATAATAGGTGTTGCTTGATCAGTGAAAATCGTTTGTGGATGTTTCCCGTTCATGGCATTCAAAAATGTCTTAAACAGCCATACAAACGAGTCTGTGCTCTCGTCTAGTAATAATGAACATCCAAAAAGAGTTGTCTGGCCATGATTATTTACCCCAAAAAAAGGTGCAAACGGTTTATCATACTCATTAGTTCCAAATATTGTGTCAAATACCAACACATCACCAAAGAAACCAAGTCCATCCTACATTTGGCGTCACCCCAGAAACAATTGCATAACTGACCAGTCGCATCCATTTCAATTGCATAAAAAAATATGGATATTCTTTTTGCATTTCTTGAAAGTACTCTAACAAATGCTCAGCATCACCTTTCCCTAACACATCTTGACGCCTTTTTCTTTGTATATGATTGTTACAATTTATTTGGGTGAAGTTCAGATTTTGAGACCCTCCCGATTCAACACTGAAATATGCAAAAAAATATTTTTGACTTATACCTGCGTAATGCATATTTTCAATTAATCTTGCTTGAGCACACTCTATTTTCCTTTGTGATCTCAACATATGAACTTGATCTGAACATGTAAGCAAGTGGTTGTGTTCTTCCACAAATTCTACTATAGAATATTTTAAATCATCACTTTGCAGTTTAATGACCAACTTTGCATCGCAACCTGTTCGTGCGTGCAAGCGTCGTTTCAATGGAGACCCCCTTGGATGCTGCCGATACTCTCCTTGGTTTGAACAAACTAGAACTCTTCTTGAAATCGTTTTATCTTTACGGTGAGTGGTTGAATCTTTCTGTATGCTAAACCCAACGCCTCTAGCATAACGATTATAGTAGTCATATGCCATTTGTTCCGAATCGAATTTCATACCAATTTTTGGCAACTCGTTGTTAATACCATTTGTTGGAACATCATTTTCCATAGTAAATTTATCAAGTTCTTCTTCCTGCAGCGAATAAGGTTGAAGAATCACCATGACCTGATTCATCACGCACAATATCATAAGTAAATTACTTTGAATAATACATCCACTATCTACTACCTATTAAATAGTTACACTTGAACATACTCATACTCATTCAGACCATCAATCAAACAGTTAACAGTATGCTATGACGAGATTGAATGTAGAGTGCTAAGACAAAAAGATCAATTAGTCATAGAGAATTTCATGAAAGCAGCCTCTGTAAAGAGAAAATTACCTCATTTAGATTGTGAGATATCTTGAGGAGTTATATTTTTCTTTGATTTCAACTGAATATGAAACATAGGGCTTTAATTTCTCTAATTTCTTCACGATTTTGCAAGTAATGGAATATTTTTTGATCTAGATCAATAATAATACAAATTTGTATGCCATTCAAAACCTAGTAATACGATATTCACATTGGGTTTTCTTTAGAAAGTTTTCTGATCTTTTTTTCGGGCGGCAAATAAGAAACTATGGCGCCAAAACGATATACATTGGGTTTTCTTATCCTGTAGTGAAAAAGCTAATCCCAAACTAGGGTAAACTAATTGTGGTTAACCCCAACTTTACTGACATCACAAATAGGCAAATAAGTGGACACAGTGCTACTAGATCAAAGTTGCTCTAGCACTGCTAGAACAAAATTTTGTCCAATTTCTATCAATTGTTTATTTTTTTCCTTTTGGATTTTGGAGGGAAAAAAAATACTACGGTCGAATTTTGGTACTGCGAAGAGGCAAAAATTTCAGATGAAGGTCTATTTCAATTTGGTACTAGGTGATTTTTTAGTTGGGTGTGAAATTTAAATAAGTTGAGAAGGAATGTTAATCGGATGATATAATCCATGATTTTTGTGATTAAGTTCGAAATTTAGAAACCTGTTTTGAGGCATACAAAACCATTTTCCTATCTAGGGTGGGTTTATAAGGGGTGTCCTAGCAGTGGGTAGATTACTAAGTTACCCTTAATTATTTAAAATTATTTAAATACCCCCATCTAAATTTAAAACATAAACCTAAATTAACAAAAATCCAAGGTTTCACCTATTTGCACCCACACTTTTCCTATTTGCCGCACCTATCAAAATATTAAAAATAATACTACTTTTTAATTTTGAATTTTCTTATTTACCACCTACAAAAGTCAAATAAAGTTTGACTACAATTATTACTACATTTATTTTTCTTCTTCCTCCCTAATCACTTTTTCATCAAAAAATTATTCTTCTCCTTCTTCGTTAATCCACTCTCCATTAAAAAACCATTAATCATAGGTTAGAGTTCCGTTTAATCATGGCAGACCAAAAATTATTATTTCTCTATCTTTTATCGTTTGATTCTTAGTGAAATAGACAAATTAATCGGTGAACAAATAAACAAATTATTATTGATGATCCCATTATTGAAAATGTAGGAAAAAATATCTAAACCTTAGTTAAAACAAACATGTAAAGCTTATGTTAATTGTTAATCAAAAAGCTTGGTTTAAGTTAATGATTCTTATTTGTTTTATGTTAATCAAAACTAAATGAAATATTTAGTTCATCCATTTATGCCACTGTTGATCAAAAGCTTACGTTAGTTGTCTGCAATAGTGGTAGTCGTTCTGGGCAAATTAACAAAGTGGCCAGCTTCCTACCATATATTTAATAAATCGTCCAAGATTTTTAATTCTTTTATAACCTGGCCTTTCTGTCAGATTTCACACCTGGGCCCACCAGATCGATCAGATGCGTTGAATAAGTCAAACTCGGTACGAGAAATTATAACTGTGCCCTTACCCACTTAAAGACGCGTGTGGTGTAATCTCTCACACATTTTCTATTTCGTCCTCTCTCTCTTCGTTCTCCCTCGTTCTCTCTGTTCTGAAACTAGGGTTAGGTATTGAATTGAAAAGAAAACTGATGTTATTGAAGCTGTTTTTGTTGAAGACGTAGATGTTAGTGAAGAACGAGAGTGTATTTGGAAGAAAAGTTCTGGATATTTAGGGTTTCAGAGACAGTGTTGATATAGTGAAGATGAGGTTCAAACCGGGATTGAAACAATCTGAATCAAGGTGAGATTAACGAAACCCGTGACTTAATATATGATGAAAATCATTATTTTGATAGTTAATTGATTTAATTGATCGATTGATTTTTAGGGTTTCTGTTTTTTTTCCTTTGTAATTAGGGTTTATTTGAAACCCAATTTTTATTGTTTAATTGGGGTTTAACTTTCGTGATTGGGCGTTTGATTTTATAAAAATATTGCTTAATTAGGTTTTGTTTGGGTTTCATAGGTTTAGTGTGGGATTTATTTGGGGTTTTCTGTTTTTCCCCTTTTGTAATTAGGGTTTAATTGAAATTCAGATGTTATTTGTTTAATTATGGTGTAATTTTCGTGATTGATTGGTTGATTATAGTTTGCTTGGGAAATTTTAGGGTTTATATCTGATTTTTTTCATTTGTGTTGCAGTCAGTTCAAATTTAGGAATATCAGTGTATATGTGGAGCCAAAGAATGAGACTTTGGTATTTCCTGATTGACATAGAGATGAAACAGAGTTGAGGACACTTGAGTATATGGTATATAAGGGTTTGTCTTTGGATGTTAAAGAGAAGTTTAATTTATATTGGTTTAATGATCAATGTCTTCCACTGCCATTGTTAAACAATGATGATTTTGATAATTTTTGGGAGGATTCTTTTGTAAATGAGGAGGGGTGTATATGTTTGTGGATGCGGATGAAGGACACAGTGTTTGGGACTCCAAAGACTACACCAAAGAAGAAGACAATTAATAAGAGAACTACCCCTAGAAGATCCCCAAGGCTAAATAGTGTGGATAAATCAGCTGAAGGTGCATCAAGAAAGCTTAGTTTCATGGATTTGCTACAACAACCTAAAAAGGCACCCATTTCCAAACATTCTCAGGCTAGTAGCAGTGGTTGTAGTCAGTCAAAACCAGACCAAGATATTGACCTTGATGATGATGTATTTGATGCTGAACATTGGGTCAAATCTACAAATAAGGTTAAGTTTGTTGAAGATGTGGAGAATATTTAGTTACAAAACATAAATATAGATGAATGTCACCCAATTGATGATCCAGAAGCTCCTGCAGTATTTGACAGTGATGAAAATATTCCCTATGGGTCAGATGAAGAAGAGAATGAAGAAGAAAGAAGAAGAGATAGAATAAGAAGACAAAGAAGAAGAAGAAGAAGACGACAAAGAAGAAGGTGTATTTCATTTGCAAATGCCCTTATTTTTTTATTTTCATCATTGTATGGTACTGATGGTAATGTTGAATGTGCAGATACTGTTGTAGATGAAAGACCTGCTTATATGGATCAATTTGATAAAGATTTTGGTGAGTACATGAAGGATGATAAAGGTGGAGATCTATTCCCTGAATTTGAGGTACTTACTCCAATTGACCCTACCAAAATGGAGCTAAAAACTAGATTTCCAAACAAAGCATCATTTAAGAAACATCTTAAAGGATTTTGTGTTCAAGAAAGGTGTCAATTTCTATTGACTAGGACTAGTCCCACTAGAATTAAGGCTGAGTGTAGGTTTAAAGATGAATATGACTATAATTGGTTTGTGTATGCTAGCAAGAAGGAGGGTGAGAAGACTTTTGTGCTTAATAAAATGAATTTGGAACACAAGTGTGAGGGGGATCACAAAAATAGGAATAGATCTGCTGATCCTCATTTTATGAAGGATTTTGTTCTTGATCAGATGAAGAATAAGCCTAAAAAAGTTGTGCCAGACCCTTATAAAATCAAGGAAGACTTCTTAGCTGAAAAGCATGTCAATATACCATATCAGTGTGCATGGAAGGCTAGGAATCTAGTTTTAGAGTCATTATATGGGAATTATAAAGAGAGTTATAATGAAGTACCAACATTTTGCAAGATGTTTACTAAATGTAATGATGGGTCTGTTGCTAAGTTCACATTTGACACAGTGAATAACACATTTGAAAGTATGACACTATCATTTGAACCTGCAATGAGGGGTTTTCGCCAGGGCTGCAGAGGTGTTATTGGGTTTGATGCCTGCCATCTAACAGGAGAGTTTGGGGGAGTTTTGATGGCTGCAAATGCACTTGATGGACATAATGGGTTAGTAATGTTGGGAATTATGATATGTAGAAGCGAAACTAAGGAGAATTGGATAACTTTTTTGAGAGATTTGAAGGCTGCCATATTAGCACATCCAGTGAAAGTTGCTTTCATTTCAGATAGAAAAAAGGGTTATTGGAAGTTGTTGCTATAGTCTTCCCTGGACATCAACACAGATACTATTGGAGGTAAATTTCTCTTTACACTAGTTTTTTTTGGTAATATTCAGTGAAAATGCCTTATTTTAATTGCACTATGTTAACATGAATGCAGACATTTGTACAAAAATTTCAAGAAGTATTACAAGGGTCATGAACTACATTCTTCTTTGTGGAATGCAGCAAAAGCATACAAAGTTAGGCATTTTCAGGTTTGTTATTATTTTACATAGTGAAACTATGCTAGTTGTTGTTTTATGCATTGTTGTTATGTTTCATTTGCTTTGTTTTATTTGCACTGTGTTAACATGAATGCCTTGTTTTGTTTTATTTGTTGTGCATTTCAGGAACATTTGGACAATATTGTGAAAGAGAATGAGGCAGTTGGTTTATACTTGGAAAAAGAAAATCCTTCTACATGGTCCAAGGCCTTTTTTAACCCTATTCACTGCTGTGAACATATGAACAACAATTTTTCAGAGTCCTTTAATAATATGATCTCAAAGATAAGGAATAAACCAATAATCATGATAGGCATAATATATGCTAACTTAGTGTGGGTACTTGGTACAAAAGAAGGACTGAATCTGCATCATGGGTAGATGGTACTTTGGTTCCAGATGTTATTAAGTTGAAAGATAAAATGCTTTTGTTTGTAACTGATTATGGTGTTGACCCCTGTGTGGCTGGAGAGTTATATATGGTGACTAGTCCAAAGAACTATGTGTTCACAGTGAACATCCTTGCCAAAACTTGCTGTTGTTTGCAGTGACAGTTGAGGGGGTTCCCTTGTATGCATGCAGTGGCAGCATTGCAGACCATAAGGCCAGAATGGAGAAAGTAAGACTTCTTTGTTAACTCTATAACTTTTTATTTATTTATTTTTTAAATGTACCTAGCACAAACCTTTTAATACTGGGCTTGAGCAGGTACTGCGGTGATTATTATTCAGTAGAAAACTATAAGGCCACCTATGCACCAACTTTTGAACCACTAGATGATAAAAATGAATGGGTACATGTACTTTTATATTTATATTGGGCCCTTTTATATTTATAATCTCAACTGCATTGATGCAAGTGCATTTAGTTTTCTATACACATCTAGGGTTTCATAAGTTCTATATATTTAGGGTTTCATAAGTACTAACTGTTTCCCCTATCTCTTTTCTCTTTCTTGTTGCAGCCAAAGATGAAGAAGAAGATCTTGAACCCTCCTCACAGTAGGAAAGCTGGAAGACCTAAAAGCAAAAGGGTTAGAAGTTATGATGAACCTCGTGTGGAGAAGAGGAAAAGGAGGTGTGGGAAATGTGGAGAGATCACTAATCACAACAAAAGAACATGTGCTGGTGGTGAAGTTGGATCTAATTCAACTGCAAAGAGGCAAAGGACTGAATGTGATGCAGATAACTTCACCTTCACCAACACACAGACAAGTCAAACTACCAAAGTGAAGGGTGCAGCTAAGTCAAACAAGAGGAAGGGAACTGCATCATTTGTAGGTGAATGTTCTACAAGACCTAACAGTCAGATAGCACCATCTTCTGCTCCATCTTCTACTCCAGCTTCTACTCTAGCTTCTACAGGACCTAGCATGAGTCTGAATTTTTTTGGCATTAGATCTGTGTCTCAAAATATAAAAAAAGGAAAAGGAAAGGGAAAGTCTAAGAAGAAATGATATAATGTTTTGTTATTTTTCATTTCTTTTTTGTGTTTGCAGTCAATGTTTAAGAATACTAAGTAGAAATCAGACATGTGTTTGCAGTCATTTGCTTTTGTTATTGCAAACTTTAAGACTTAATTATAAATGAAATATTTGTTTATTAGTACATTTGCAGGTTACATTTTCAGATTGTTAAGTTCCTTGCATATGGCATTAAGTTGTAAACTTGAATTCATAATTCTGTTTTTGGCAGCAATGAAGACTTCATCTGAAATCCACTTAAAACCATCATAATTTGTACAAGTGAGGTATGCTATGTTCTTGTTGTGTTCATTCTTGCAAAATTTCATATCCATCTTTGACTTGCAGTGATCTTTGTTGCAGGTTTGATTTTGCAGTGGGCAGTTTTTGAAGGAGTGACCAGCTTCTCCGCAAGCATAACAACCATTCTCTACTGGTAATTTCACTATCTTGCATTTGACAGGATCCATGGCATCGTCAAACCATTCGAAGTACTCACAGGTTGGAATTGAACACTTCAAAAACATTTTTCCATTTGTTTCTCGGGTTTTTGAGCACAATAATTGCCTGATACCATTACATGGTATGTATTTGCACCTGGAATAAATCCAAGGACAGACCTTTGGATCATGGCTTCCCTGTTCACAGATAAAACATAAAGTTAAGGTTTTTTTGAGTCTTACCTTGTTACTGCTGCTGCTACTGCTATCTGGAGAATTTGTAAAACTTTGGCTGCTCATGTCTTTATACTTTGGGGGATTTTTGAGATATTTGGTAAGAGAGAACTAAGGTTCTTCTCTACAATTTATAGAGGAAGCTGAAGAAGAAGATCGTTATTAAAGGGATGAAATCTGGTCCTTTGATTTTTTCGGGTAGATTGACGACACATGAATAAAACGTGTTATGAGTCACCGAGTTGAGTCGATCCTGTTTAATACTAACTCAGAGGGTCACTCAGTCGAGGGTTTAACTGTCTTTTACTAAGGAAGTTAAGTTACACGTGTGCATTTAACAGCAGTTAACCGTTTTTTTGAAGAAAAAAACGGGATGGAAAATGTCAATATCGGCCACTTTATATAAACATTCAAAAAAACGACCACTTTCTGAAATACATTACAAAAGCATGACCACTTTATTAAAAAGCCTTTATGTTAATTGTCTGCAATAGGGTATCATGACGGTGAACGTTAACTTTGTTTTTTATGGATTTTTTTATTTCTCAAATAAGTAAGTTGGGAGATGGTTGGGGTCGGTGGTGGAAGATGGTGGTATGTGGTTGGAGATGGAGACAGAGATGGAGTAAAAGAAGGTGATCGGCCGGTGAAGATAGTGAAAAAGAAATAGTTTGTAATTTATGGGTTTTTTTTTTTAATTCTTTTTTTAGTAATTAGGGTGGCTTTATTGTTGAGTAGAAATAAAAAGTCAAAAGGTAGTATTTAGTATATTTTAAAATTCATATGGGTGGTAAATAGGATCAGTGGGGGTGGCAATTTATATGAGTGTGGCAAATAGGAAAAGTGTGGGTGACAAATAGGGAAAACCAAATCCAAAATCATTTTCATTCCTAACCTAATTTAATCATTAATCAAACCGTTTTGATTTTATTTTTCGTCGGTGATTGATTGTTGATTCATAAATCTTTGATCATTGATTGAAACAACAAGTATAAATAAGTCGTTTGAAGCGTT
Organism: Papaver atlanticum; assembly: GCA_023531105.1. NCBI lineage: Eukaryota > Viridiplantae > Streptophyta > Magnoliopsida > Ranunculales > Papaveraceae > Papaver > Papaver atlanticum. The sequence continues at coordinate 1,653,990 of JAJJMB010014398.1, read as the reverse complement.
GCGTGATTTAGCTTCAGATTCGCATATTGGAACCCAAATCTTTGTTCTTCGTTTTTTAATGTTTCAGAAGAACAGTTCGGCTGATAATTAAACATGAAAATGATAGCCGAACTTCACTTTGTTAAAAAACACCTTAGCTCGGTTGTTCAATTTTTTATTCGAATCAGTCGAACCTAAATTCTTCAGTTACAGAGTGAAGTTCGGCTGATAATTTGTCAGCCGAACCTAGGTATATTTTCGGGAAAAAAATGTTCGACCGAACCATTCATCTGGTCAGTAGATCTAGATTGTAAAAATTCATTTATTTGACAAATTCAATTTATAAAAAGGACATTAAACCTCGTTTTGAAGTCTATACCTCTGTATTAACAAACCTTAATTATCTATTAGTTCACCAAATCTCAAAATCTTAATTTCTTATTCTTCTTCTTTAACAAACAAACCCTAACCTAACTATCTCTCTAAAAAAAAAAAAACTTTGAAACTAAGACTATATAATCATTGACATTAACCACTAATCATTAACATTAACAACTAATCATTAATATTAGATTCTAATTATTATCATCAACACTAATGAAGTAAGGGCATTATTTTCATGATAAAAATATGATGGATTAGGGGTTATTGATTTCACCACATAGTTACTCTATTTTGTCGTTACCTTGTATGCCTCAAAACACGATTCGAAATTTAAAATAACAGTCTTTTAAAGCCAACTTTAAAGCCTATGATTGAGTTCGAAATTTACAATAACAGTCTTTCAAACCTAGCTAATTTGGGGCCTGTTACGAGATGACAAAAAAGGTCATTAGAAATAAATTTCACATAACCCCTTATCCAACTATTATCTAACTACCTATTTTACCCCTGATTAATTAGCGTTAATTAATCATATTAGGTGCTAATTATGTTTTAAATGTGAGATCAACTAATGTTAAATCGATCTTCAAAACATCAAACAACTGAATTTTTTTGATTTTTTTCCCGTAAACAGTACCCAAAATCGGTTTACGTTCATGCACTCGTAAACCGATTCTGGGTTGGTGTTTTCGAAATTAACAGAGGACTTCCAGAATCGGTTAAAGTATGCACAGATAAAATCCGATTCCTATAAACGGTGTTTTGTGGGACATATATAAACCGATTGTTATCTTTCATAAGAATTTTTTTTCCATTCATTTCTTATCTACTCCTTTTCGTAGGAGTCCCGGATACACTAACCACATGCATCAGACCTTTGAACCCCTAGGCGACCCTAGTGGACGAGTTATAGTCTCGTGAGGGTTTACATAGAGATCTACCCACAAAAAAACTTCTAAAACCATCAATCTTCGTCGGAGGAATCCGAGTACGATTCACCCACCATAAAGTCCGAGGCCTACTCCTGAATTTTGGATACCATGAAGTGATAGCTTGCATCAAACGTGAATGCTTCCCCCTTTTCCTCCAAGTAGCGCGCTTTCACGACTTGGTGCTACAAAACACGACACAAACTTACTTTGTTAGTGGTGTTTAATTGGAAAATCAAACCACATGGATTACATAAAATAAACCACAAAAACACTTACAAATTGTTCAATGGACAAGCTAAAGTGGCTAGCATTCAAAATCCGATGTTGGATAGATAAATAAGCAAGTATCGCACTTTGGATGACTTGGTGCCTATCATGGATTTGTTGAACACTTCTTCCATTCGGATTCCCAAAAGCTTGCCTATATTTGTTATGTACCTTTGTCCAAAAAAAATCGGCATCTACCCTTACAGAGGAAATTTTTTTAATTCGAGTTTCGGCATACCATGCTTTGGTGATTGCCAAATATTTGGCAGAGTCAAACGATGCCATTTTTTGTATGTGGAGGTATGAAATGAGTAGTTGTGGAGTATATGGAGTGAGAGGAACTAGAATGAGCAATTTTGGGGTAAATGGGGTCCAAGGATGAGGTCTCTATATATAGAGAAAGACCCCAACGACTATTTTTTTTCGAAAAAATTGAAATAATTTGGCACAATCGGTCTTCTCGAAGATCCATATAATCATATTATGTTTTTATGCCACCAAGAATCGATCTTTATGTTAGCCGATATAAACCGATCAAAGACAAGTAAATTTTTTGAATTTTCACCGACAATAATCGGTTTATATAACTTCACATATGATCCGATTCTAGCTAGAAAAAGATACAGAAAAAACCGATAATAATCAGTTTATATAACTTCACATTATGATCTGATCCAACAATAATCGGATTATAATGACCCCACACATAAACCGATTTTTGATGGACCCTGGACAATCGGGTTATGTTGATATATCGAGTAGCTCGATTGTTTGCCTGTGTTTGGAAAACATAATCATTGAGCATGCATAAACTTGTTTTACGATACACATAATTATAATTAAAACTTTAAGTGCATTAAGTTCAACACCAGGATCATCCAAAATATAAACCTTAACCATCCCAAAAGAGTGTTAAAACTTAAAACTTAAACAACCAAGTCTTAAAACCTTAAACTTTTAATACCTAAAACTTAAACTTATAAATCATGGAGCACCAGCATCAGGAGCAACAACATCGAGAGCATTTGCAGCAGCAGCAGCTTCTGCTTCAGCAATGGCTTGAATTTCAGCCATTTCTTTAAACATACCTTCCAAATGTCTGTCGCGATCCATCCCAGCTGAAATCAAATCCCTCATTCTCCTCGTAAACCTGATGACCTCATGGAGCTCTTCCAGTGCAAGCTTTGTCTACCAGTGCGACGGCTTCCTCCAGACGAATCTCACCGCCATAGACGAACTTGTAGAGGCTTCTTTGTGGCACGCATTGTGGTACCCTGTGAATATCCTCCTGGGTGAGCTCTCGAGAGTAAAATGCTAGGTGGCCGAAGTCCATATCTACAAATATATATATATATATATATAAAGTTAACAATCGTTACATAGGAAAATATATGTAATCCGATTGTAAACACAAAAACACACAGGAATTTCAAACATTCTAACTCGGTTTATGTGGTACATATATAAAAATCGATTGTGAAATGGAATCTGAAGAGACAATTCTCAATCGGTACATTAACAAGCAAATAAAAAACGATTGTGGAAACCCGGAGTTCAGAAGAATTTAGTACCCAGAATCGGGTTATGCTAATGCACTTATATTCTGGTGATGTCTTTTCATATTCCGATTCAGGACCCATAATCGGTTTATGTTAATCAACATATAAACCGATTACTCTGCATGCTCTTCATGGCTGAAGAACAAAACTCAGAATCGGTTTATATAATATGTCAACATAAACCGATTCTGGGTAGATCATAGAATTGGATTTTCAAAAATCGAAGATTTAAACATATAAATCAATGAATAAATGTGAATACTACAACGTGTTGATGGAAATTTACCTTTTTCTTGGTTGGATCGCAGATCGTTGGAAAAGAGGATCAAAAAATAAATTGATTAGGGTTTTGAGAATTTAGAAAGATTAGGATGAAAATAGAAAGTTTTTTTGATTTAGGTTTTTATGTTTTTGAATTTTACTGAAAATGGTAAAGATTAGTATTTATATGGGTTAGTTCTAGGAATTAATTTGGGGGTAAATTTGACTTTTTGAGAAGTTTGGTGCCCCATAACCATTTGATAGAGTTGGGAGAGAAAATTGATAGGCTCCAATTTAGCCGGGCTTTTAAAGCCCAACTATTCTTTTCTATTTTATTTCTATGAAGCCCAACTATTTTTTCCTATTTTATTTCTATGAAATTTTCCAGGAAACAGAAAGAAAATTTTCCAGGAAACAGAAAGTACTCACTGGGACTCGTAGTCCTAACATCCAACTCCCATGCTCGAGCATACTCCACTGAGCAAATGCTTATTTGCTGTCAAAGCTGCATATATTTCATATGTATAAGATATTGAAAACAAAAATCAAACCCATGATAATTTTTTATCGTAATTAATCTTTTTTCGGAATCCAAATTTGTGCACCCCTCTAAAACCGGGGTGCACATTCCTGCTTCGCCTATTCGTCGAATTTGAAGCAAGCGGTTTTCATATCCAGTTTTGTTTGTCTTTATTTTCCCCTAAAATTACATCGAAAACAGGAAAAGCAGAAAACTTTAAACAAAATCCAATTTTCATAAATCTTATATCTTCTTTTTCTTTCCTCATTGTCTTCATCTTCTCTAGAACTAGGGTTTTCAGTATGCAAAACCTATTCCTGTTTAAAAAGAAGAAACATATACAAAACCAGAAGGAAAAGATTGATCTATCAAAGAAAAAACATAGAGAGAGGGAACGAAAAGATTGATGTTGTTGTTATTAAACATTACAGCCAATTAAGCTTAGCTATTGGCTTTACTGTGATATCAATTTGAACACATCTTCATACAACGCCATTCAATAATGTTAAATTACTGAGAAAATAACTACATTTAAGTAATCTGCATCATTAGTTAGATTTGTGGAAACACTTTTTACCCAGGGTTTTATCTCTTCAAAAGCTTTACATCATTTAAGTTATTTAGAAATCTTGCTTTCACTTTTTTAAGTCCGTAGAGAAGATCTAGAATATGTAGACAAGAGAAGAAAGGGAAGAAAGAGGTGTTAATGGAGATAGGAAATTACTTAGAGATATTTCAATTTGTTAGGAGCAGAACTCTTAACATTAGCTAGGGTTATATTGTTTTTACAGGTATAAGAAATATTTCAATTATAGAGATTCTGGATTTCAATTAATTTTTGGGGGAGAAGATAGCAACTAATCTAGAATATCCATACAGAGTCGTGCAGTGGTTTTTCTCTTTTCATAATATCCAAAAATAAAAAATATAAACATAAATATAAAGTAAAGTGGTAATTGTAAGAGGTTTTGTTGGTTTTGTCAACCAGTAAGAGAAGCCGAAATGTGCACCTCGGTTTTAGAAAGGTGCACAAATTTGGACTCCTTTTTTCGCATGTAATACATGCCGAATTTTGTTTACCGACTTCGTATCTCTGAAACGAATTATACACGTACGTATGCCGTTCCAAATTACTGCCGAATCCGTATAATACTCGTACGTCTCCATACACATGCCGAATTCTGAATAGGGCCTAAACCTTTTTGGTTATTACATTAAAAAATTTTTTTAATAAAAACTTGTTTTCACCGAACACATTCCTCTACTAGGGAGGGGAGAAACGTGCACCCCGGTTTTAGAGGGGTGCACAAATTTGGACTCAACTTATATTAGTTAACTTTTTAAAACACTAACCTAATGATTTTTAAATTTATACTAGAAATAACATGTGTCGTAACGGAGCTCGTTGCAACATTTATCTAATAACATGGTGAATCCTGGATTCAACCAAAATCACCGATAACACCGTGTTCTAGCAATGTGTAATAAAAAAGAGAAAATGGCGAATGTAACTATTGATGGTGGTTTTTAGTTCAGGGCTAGAACTGTAAAACTCCATATTTGTGTGCCTGCATTCTGTAAGGAAGTAGAGCCACTAAAAGCTAATGAGTGTCTATACCTCATCATAATCTTATACTCTCACCCAAGTGTAGTGATTATGATTTATACTAATCATTTATCAAATAATCTAATAGATTAGTTAATTATATTTAACCACTAAACATGATCAGTGAGGGGTATATTAGGAATTAGTTAAAATACATGGATAGAGGGTAACTATGATTTACTATTTAAATTCCTATTTTGGCCTATCATCATATCCTCAATTACTTTATATATCCCCAATTGCGTGTTCTTATTAAAATTAAAAAATACCCCTACCTTCTAAAAGTGGAAGCAACTGGCGCAAGTTGTTTCCAAATGTGGAAGCAACTTTCTCAAGTTGACTCCAACAAATGTTATTTTTTACCCCTTAGGGGGTATTTGTGCAAAATTATCTAAAATTGAGGGTATTTATAACCTGGCTAGTTTAGGGCCTATAAGAATTATTTGGGGCCTATCACTACGTGACAAAATAAGACATTTTGAAGTAAAATGGAAAACCTTTATCCAACTATTTTTCTTAATGGCTGATTTATCCCTGATTAATTAGTGTTAATTTGGGTGATTAGTAGTAAAAAAATTGTGTTAGATGTGAAATTAACTTGTGTTAATGAATCATCAAAACATGAAAAAAAAAAAAAAAAATTGAAGAACACCAACCCAGAATGGTTTATGTTGACATTGGTATCAACCGATTGTAACTTCAAAAACATACAATTTTTTTTGAAATTTGCTTTTACCCAGAATCGGTTTACATGGACATGAAAATCAACCTATTATCCAGAATCGGTTTATATGGACATGAACATAAACCGATTCTGGTTGAAAAAATTCTTTTTTATCTGTAAATTATGTGTTGATAAAAATCAAATAAAACTAAAATTCATTCTACTCCATATATATACCCGAGTTAAGAATGAGTATGATTTCATACTCATTTTCATATCATTTGAGAAGTCATAATCGTTTTCAATTCGAGTATAAGATTATATTTGTTTTCAAAATTGGCTGTAAAATCATACGCATTTTCAATTCGGGTATAAAATTTCATTTGTACTCAAACTGATATCGAGTATGATTTCATACTCATTTTGTGATCGAGTATTAACTGGAAAAAAAATGGGTTAACCAAAATCGATTTAAACGACACACACATAAAAACTGATTCCTGACATTACACAATAGGAATCGGTTTATAAAAGTGCTCATGTAATCTGATTCTAACAAAAAAAAAATACAGAAAAATAGTTATCTCTTTCATACCAGATTCGAGCTATGTGGACATTAACATACACCGATTCTGGTTCAATTTTCTCCAACCATAATGCCCATCCAGGACAATCGGTCTTTGTGGGCATGAACAACAACCTTTTCTAAATGAAATTAGTTTACAAGTGCATTGACGTAGACCGATTCTTATAAACCCAAAAAACTTTGATTTCAAAAATTGGATTTTTGAGTGATTGCATGTTATTGAAACCTACTCTAGGGGATTGAGTTGATAGAAAATTGTCTGATTCGAGCTAAAATGAAAAAGTACCTAATTTAGGGGATTTGGTGATTATCGACAATGTTTTTGTTTGGAAACTAGTATATGACCCGTGCCGTAACAGCACGGATTTGATCCGTTGTTAGGAGTAGAGGTCCTTATGTCTTACATGAATAGGGAGTTCTAATTTTTGGGTGTTGTTGCATAAGCAAATTAACTCAATAAGCGGAGGAGATTCTGGATGCTCAATTGTTTCCTACATATAGAAAAATCAACCATTATCTGTGCGATCTTTTATTGTGTCCTTCAAAAAGATATCATCACGTTTTCAGGTTAACCTATATTTTTTTGGCTAAAGGAAAAAAGTGATAATAAATTAGAGGGAGTATATCTGTTTTGGCGAGTCCATTTTGTTTCTTTTATTTAAGGAAGATCGGCTGAACTCCATCGCAATTAAAAATCTTTTTCTCGCGAATTCCAGTCTTACCTCTTCAATCCGGTAAAAGCTAAAAATGTTAGAATTTAATTTGGGGACATTTAGACGATCTTCCATTTTCATTTATTTGGATTTAGTATCTGTCCGACTAATATTGGATCAAAATATATTAATGGGCCTGAGGTTCACCCGCTGCAGCGTATTAAAAGTAATACACACAGTTTAGTTTGCAATAGACGCGACTTTTTTTGTGCCATTACTTGTTGAACATTCAAAAAGCTATTTAGACCAAGGGTGGTGACGACCAAACTGAATGAGGGATCAGATAAAAAAAGTGAGTTTTCAATCATGGAAAAGACTGTTTTACACATTAAGAGGCTGATGTTCAACAACTCCATTTTTTCTAGTATTAAGAGAATTTTTTTTAAAAAAAACTCAAGCAGCTATACATTAACGGTTTTTCAAATTTTTGAAAAATTATAAAAATATTTGGGATGCTAATCATTTGCCGCTCAAGAGAATTTTTACCCAAACGCCTGATGTTCAGCCTATGAGTCTTCACCATCAGTGTCACTCATTCATGTGAATGGGTGTATGAAAGACTTTGGCTGAATGGGTAAATGTTCTCATTCCATAGTAATACCTGATCAAGGGCGTAGCCAGGAGGAAAAGGGCTGCAAAAAAGTACGTTTGGGAGCAAAGTGGCCTGGGCTTGCAACTGCACACCGAAGCTAGCTCCGCCCCCCGCAACTAATTTGGATTTATTTATTTTTTATTATCAAACTCATTAACTTTGAATGAGTGTTGTACCTTCATAGCCCTTGTTCTTGTTAAAGGAATATTACTTGATATTATTAGGTTCCTAATTTCATTTTGCAAAAGTACTGTAGTGTATTTTATTACGTGATAATGTATGTTCCCTATTTCACCCCACTTGCAAAAGCCTATTTTTAAATAAAATGCATCCGACAGTAATTATTAGGTCTGCATAGAAACCGAACCGTAACCGCGAAAACCGTACTGAACCGATAATCCAACGGTTGGTCACGGTTTTAATTTTGATAACCGTTAGATCTTCGGTTTGGTCAACGGTTCCACCATTAACCGCACCCTAACCGAAACGTATTAACCGATCATTAATATCCATTGATTTATATTGCTATCAAATCTTAGCCGTCTACTCTAAGTATATATTTAACTTATATATCTAACCCTAAAACTAAAACAAGTATCGTTTCTCTTTCGTTTCTTCTTCACTTCTTCGCAGCAACTCTTCCCTCCCCTCCATTGGTTGCACCACAATCACCACCTCTTTTTCCTTCTTCTTTTCTTTTCTTCCTTCCTCTTGCTCTTCTGTTTTTGTTAGTTGTTCTTCTCCTTTTCAATCTTCTCCTTTTCAACATACACCACCATAATGACCACAATAGAATTTTAGGGTTCTTAAAAAATTGGTTTTTTTTTTTGTCTAATTAGTTAGATTTCATGGGTTTCAATTCTTATTTTTGTAGTTGGTATGTTGATGGATGTTTATTTAATTGGATTTGTTACATTTAATTTGAAAAAATTGCAGATTTGGAAGAAAGTTCTTAAGAATCCATCTTTTTAGTTTTATTTATTTTTTGATTGTTATCTCTATATTGGGTTTGTAATTATAATTTTGTACGAATTTTTAAGTTGAGTTTGTAATTTGATGATATGTAATACACATCCATGTAATTGAGATTTGAGAAAACAGATGCAATAACAATCTTTTTTTTCTTTTCTGTATGGGTATGAGTCGGTTAAAAACCGATGGAAACCGTAACCGAACCGCGATGATGGAAACCGTAACTGAACAGTTTGGTTACGGTTTCAAATGTGATAACCGTGCTATACACGGTTTTAACAATAACCACACCGAACCGCACCATGTGCAGCCTTAGTAATTATAAACCCACAATGGTCTGATGAAGTAGCTATTTGAGGCTGTATTCCTCTCCTTTTATGGTTGCTTATTTGTGCAAGTGAATCGACGTCATGCTGTTAGCTCCTTGTGCATATGTTCACCTGCAAATATATTTGTTAATAGTCAGTTGTCCGTATGAAAACACAGATTAAGTATTCGGTTAGATGTCTCGTTCAACCCATTTTGAATTTCATTTTTGACTATAGTTATACGGTAATAGATCCCTAGATTCATCCACATTATATCATCTTCTAATGTGACCTTGAGCTTGATTCGCAAGAGGCAGTTGCTTCCACTCGCGTTTGGAATGGAAACAACTATGAACCACCCTGATAGATACGATACTCTTAGGTCCTATTTAAATGTCCTGTGTGAGAAGTGCATGGATCTCGATGGAGTCAGGGCGTTGCTGTTATAAGAGGGTTTAGTCACAGTTCTGATATTTCTTTGCTTAGTCAAAAAATACGTCCAGCGTAAATTACTCTAAAGTAAACTTTGTACAACTTCTGCCTAAAATATCGAACATCTTTATATTCATTTAAATGCTACATGTTTGTTACAGCTCAGCCAATTGGTGAAATGTTTATAAAAGTTAACGAAACAACAGTTCCACCTCCCACCAATTCAAGTACAATTAGAATTGCTATTAGCAACAAACATCTTATTCTACCACCTCCATTATCCCAGGTATGTACCACTGTTATTCGGTTGAATGATAAAATTGTTGTTATTTTTTTCCAATTTATTTAATGGATCAAATGCAATCTTATATTCCTCTTCCCATTTGGAATCCATCAACCAATTAAGCAGAGTAGCAAACAAAATTTCTAACACCTATACCTACGTACTCAATACTGCAACCAAAAGAATTAAAATGTCAAAGAAGAAAGATGTTCAGAAGGAAAAAAAATGTTGCCTAATTTAACCTGGTCGATTTGGCTCCACTGTTGTAAAATGTAAGATGAGCAGCAGCAATTCTTAGTGCAGGTATTTGGTTTCGAAGGGAGAGTGCAACGATGACGATCTGATTACTCACCTAATCTAAGTCAGGTAAAAGAGAAACCAAAATGAAATTTGAGAAAGTTCAGAGAGGCAATGGTGCATACCAAGTAACATGATATGCAGAACAATCTCTTAAATAAAGATGTTAAAAGATTGTTGACACTAATTAGGAAAAATGTAATAAGGTGATTACCCAAGATCCTGCTCCTGATGATTTTGTTGTTTTTTTTTATTTGCCAGCATTGAAGTTGCATGTGAAGTGTTTCTAGAATCCTTCTACCGAAGTTTACCTTCCTAATCACATTGTTCCGCAAAGACAGACAACAGAAAAGGTCACGCAAGAGGAAAATAAATACAGTGAACAAAGACAACTTGATGTTAATCTTTTGTTGCCTAATTTGAAGTTGTATTCGGTGCCACTTCGATAGAAAATAGGTATCGGATTTAGAAAAATATAACCTGGGAAGGAATTAGGAACATTGTTACTTACCTCTGATCCAAAAAACTATAGAAACTCTATACAACACCGCAAGATGAAAAATGAAAGGTGCATTAGTTTTGGATTAAAAAAATAAATCCAACACACATTTCTTACCGTCCTTACCCAGAGAACTGGTTCACCGTTTTTAACCATGGTGTATTTCTCCCCGTTGTCATTTCTGCTAAAGCAGGTTCATACAGCTGAAAAGTTCAAAACATAAAGAAACTGGATCAAAATGTTGCTCATGTTTTGTATGCGGCAAACAGATACAAAGTGACATTCATTAAAATTTAACATAAACTCTACATTTATGACATTCAAGCATCTATAGGACGGATGATAGAAAGGTACACTCCTTCACAGCCAAAGCAGAAGATCCTGCATTTCAAATACATGCCGAACAACTTTCCCGGAAACAACTAATTAAGCAAAGAGAAAATTAAGTTGATTGTCCGTTCAGGTAAATCACTTAATTCAACACTAAAATACCCACCTTTCGTTGTTGAGTTATAGATTAATTGACTCAAGTTTTCCATCCACTGAAATAAGATGTTGTTAGGCATTTTTTCCTTTTCTTTATCTTAGCATTAAAAGCAAAGAGAAAGTTTAGCTATAGAAACTCTCTAGATAGTGGATAGAAGTAGTAATTTTACTGGCTCTCTATAACATGTACGTCTTGGGTCTGGTCAATTAAAAAGTGAAACATCAATGTAACAACGGTCAAGTTTTACCACTCATCTAGGAATTTGCTTATTTAGCCTGCGCACTACAGATTAGTTTTCCCTAAATGTAACCGATATTGGTTATAAATAGTACCAGGGGTGAAAATAGAAACCATAAAAAAAATTGGTTTTGGTTTTCTGTGTAGTTTATAGTACGTTATACCTTTTCAATAGTGGGACTTTGGGTAACACTTGAGTCACAAATGCTTTTTCGCTCTGGCTTTTGTTGTTGAGTTTTCTCTGCATATTCGATAATGGAGTCTGTTTCTATTTATTATTTAGCAAATAACAAAAGAAATAAAGGATTGTAGAATTACCTGTGATTTGCTCTGACTATTAAAGATATACGATGCTATATAATTAAGAATCTTGCCTTCAATATTCATTCTTTACACCTGTAAGGATATATCATAATTAGTCAGTATTATATTATATGGGTTGACATTGTCAAGTTTTGGAGTCAGTAAATAAGAAGTGAGAATATTAATTCTTCCTTAGAGATGATTAAGTGCCCTAGGGAAGCTCTTCTAGTTTGTATTGTCAGGGAGATATTTTAATTTTCAGATTCTATGACCATTTGCGAATATATGGATCTCTATACAGGTTACGGTTTTAAGACCTGATTAATGAGAGATTCAGTTGTATTACCGTTTCAATAGCATTTTTTAGCACTATCAATCGTATTTGTTAACTAAAGGAACAACCTGCCAGCCAAATCAGAAATGAAACCAAATTGCTAATAGCTTTGACATATGATAGAAAACTAAATGGACAAATTCAACAATAACTCTCCCTAAGAAACCAAACCATCATTTTGTTAACCTCTAGCATAGAATGTTGAGTGATGTAATTGATTCAATTATCCAAGGTACACACCCTATCATGCTTAACTAAATGACTGATACTAACAACCTTCCAGCCAAATCCGAGACAAAACCAAATTGCTAATGCGGAAAAAAAAATTATTTCAAGAATAGAAACGTAATGAAGAAGAATATAAGTGCAATGTTAATAAACTGATAGTCCAAAATATTAAGAAGAACGAAATTACGACTTCAGATGATATATTTCGCAACCCCGCATTTATGACCACCACAAATGGAACTAAAAATTAACCAATAAACAAACTGACAAACCCAAAACACTTTGGAACTGCCATCTTCTAGATGACAGTCATAAATTTTTTTTTAAGATAAACAAAGTTTTATAGCTCTTAGCCAGATTTTGTCTGTTTCTTATTTGTTTTTGGTTGATTTACCAAAAACAAACTGAAAAACCAAAAACGTTTTGGTGTGGATGACAGTCATATGAAAATTTTAAGCTGAACAAAGTTCTAGAGCATTTCGCCACTTGTTTTGTGATTCTTATTTAGTTACTTAATCCATTAGTCTCACCTCAACGCATTAACATGTTTAAAGAAGCTTGAAGAAGAAAAGGAGAAAAATAAAAACAAACGATAAAAACAAACGGAAGAGCTAAACCTTAGTACGCCAAATATCTGCAATTCTTGTAGTTATTTCCCCTTGTTATCATGATATCATAGAAACTGTTACCTGAGGTGTCATCCTCATTGACTTGCTGCCAACACCCCCTATCTTTTAATCTCTGTAGGATCACCAACTATATCCCAATACCGATGTCTCCTTTGTAAGCCTAAGTCCAATTCGCATTATTCTTGAATGATTAACCACCATATCTGCAGCTAAATTGGATTCAAGCAAGGACTTTTACTAAGCATTTTCACCAAAAAGGTTCAAAATCGAATATGTGAAAACCAAACTGCTTTACCTGATGATCAATTGCATTACACTTTCTGTAGACAAAAGAGCATAGGAAAGAACTTAGTTTGTTCCATCTTGTACAACTTAATTTTCTGCAATTAGATAAACCCAATTTTCAAATGCCTAAGAACATCTTATTTCAGTGGATGGAAAACTGGAGTCAATTAATCTACAACTCAACAAAGAAAGATGGGTATTTTTGTGTTGGATTCAGTGATTTACCTGAAATGGATGCCGTATCTTTCCTCCCCATCTTCCACCTGCAAAAATCTACAACAACATATCAAAAAATTACCGAAAACCAATCGTTTTTAACAAAATCAAATTAGTATAAAAAAAAAGACTAAAAAATATACATTGGAGCGATCAAATTAGCCAAACAAATTAGTGAAAAAAGAAGATGAGGATGTTTGATATTTTGAGGTTTATGTAGTTGTACATCTCAGGGATTGATTAGCGGAAATAGTGGAGCTATTAATGGGGATTTTTTAATTCGTAACGCATGAAGGAAAAGTGGAGCTGTTAACGGAAGGTTACTTGATTCATAAGTATGAAGGAGAAGGAAATAATGGAGCTGTTAATGGAATGTTATCTTTGGAATCAATTTTTACTGAATACGTTGTAATTTCGAGAAGAAGTGGAATCTGGGACGTTGGATGAGCGCGTAGAAAGTGGGAGTATCCTAAACCGAGATTTATCTCTTGCTTTTGAGGCACTTTTGAGAAGAATAAGAGCCGTCGATCCGCTGAAAATGTCCATTTAGAGCCGTCGGATCAGCAAAAACACATTTGTTTTTGTAAGAATGATGAAAAGAAAAGGAGAAGAAGAGAAGAAGAATCGGTTGAAGTGGTGATGGAGAAGAATCGGTTGAAGCGCAGATGGAGATGGAAATTAATTGATTTATGTTTTAGTTTTTATTATCAGAATTTAATGGGATAAGTTGGTATTATTAAAATATAGAGGGTAAATTGGTAAATTCATCAATTTTAGACACCCCTTGTCTTTTTCTATTGGGTATTTGAGAAAATACATAGGCCCCAAATAATGTGTAATAGACCCCAAATTAGCCGGGATTTATAACATTCCCACTATTTTTAAACCCGGAGAGATTGGGGTATACCCAGATTAATTGGGGTATACCCATTTTGTTCCCACCCAAGGTAGTGTGTTAAGGGGTGTCTAAAAGATGCTAAAAGACCAAATTACCCTTACTATTAATACCCTGCCGACTGATCACCCAAATAATTTTCAATCTATCTTCAAAACTCTAACCCAATGTGATGAAATCAAAAATCAAACCGAAATTAAAAAAAAAAAAATGTGGCTAAAGTCGGCAAGGTATCTTTTTGTAGATCTTGCTGACTAGTATTAGTCGGCAGGATATTTTTTTGTCGACCTTGCCGACTAAAATATAGTCGGCAGGGTATAAGGTTGAATACCGTGACGACTTTTCATCTCTGAAATTAGCAGTTACAGGGTCGTCACAGTATCCATTCCCATACCTTGCCGACTATATTTTAGTCGGCAGGTTATGAAATTAATATCTTGTCGACTATAGTTTAGTCGGCAGGTTATAAAATTAATACCTTGCCGACTAATCATGCATTTCTAAACACCTTTCTCTGTATGTCAAAAATCCTATAGTCGGCAGGGTATTTTTTTTATCGACCTTGCCGACTTTTCATACTTTCAGAATTGAAAGTGTTGATTTCTTCTGTAATTTTGAGTATAAAATCACTCAGCAACTTTGCAATCCTGTTGGGCTAGTGTGGTTTTATTTCCATTACAAAAAAAAGTCTCACAAAAAAAAAATCCTCAAAAATCATAACACATAATCCATGAGTTCAATCCAAATAATACATAATTTAAGAATTTTAATTCAACTAATTAACTAACTAAATTAACTAACCAAAACACATTATTATTGTTAATTAAGAAAAGGTAAATTTGATATTTTGAAAATAAATAGCTAAGGGGTGTTGTGTTTTACTTCATAATGACCCGGGTTTATCTTATAAGGTATACCCCAATTAATTCGGGTATACCCAGATCTCGCCGGGTTTTTAAAAGGTATCAAATTTAGAGGATTAATGTACCCTAAAGTACATTCAGACATTGGTTTTACAAGTACCCCAACTTCACATGAACTGAGGTACTAAAATCGCAAGGAACCTTCTCACGTGTCACTTCAGTCAGCAAAATAACGGTTACAACTTCTATCTCGAATCAGCCGATTTTAGTTCAGAATCTTGTTTTCGTAAACCAAAAGTTCAAGTTTCCTTATTTTTAGGTAACCCATATAAATACTACAAACTACTCCATTTATTTTTTTCAGAACAGACTTTCGCCATTAATCAGTATCCTTAAACCAGTAAACTCGAAAACCCTAAAACCTAAGATCATTGTTTCTTCCTAAAAATCAATGTCTTCGGAACAAAATAAAGATCCTATTCACGTTGCTCATCTCAGTGAGAAAGATCCAAACAATCGAATACCAGCTATAGGGAATCAACCTCTCATGTCCTGTAAAAGTAAAGCCAATCAAAATCAAAAATCAGAATCACGTAGTTTTTGGAGAGCAGGGGATTATGCAGTTGGTAACACTAAATCTGTTACTCCTCAAGGTAATTGTTCCCTTTTTCCTTTTCTGATTATTATTTTCTTGATTCTTTATGTAGACTATAATCAGAAATTCTAAATTAGGGATTATTTTGTTTGCCTAGGTCAACTGGAACACGCTCGTGTTCATCCGAAGTTTCTTCATTCTAATGCAACATCTCATAAGTGGGCATTTGGAGGTAATTCTCGCTTACTATTAATGGGTAAAAGCTAATACCCAAACTGAGAAAATAACAAAAATATAAAAGTAGAGGCATTCAAAATTGGTAATTAAGTAAAGTGTAGTTTAATTCCTTTTTAATACTACAATGTGATGTAAACCTACACTCCTGCGTCCTGGTTTGTTTTGTGAATGGCTTTTGTGTTTGGTGCAGCTATAGCGGAGCTTCTTGATAATGCGGTTGATGAGGTAAACAACTCATAAGTCATAAGATGTAACTTCTTTATGTTTCTTATGTATAGAGTTGCAATCTTGAGTATACAGTCAGGTGCATATATATATCTTTTATGCTAAACGTGTCTATGCACGTATAACTGCAACCAGATCAGGAGTGGTGCTACTTACGTTAAGGTGGATACATTATATAATGCGAAGGATGACTCTCCTGCATTGCTTTTCCAAGGTAATGAAATATTTACTTCATTTGCATTTTTATAATACTGTAAATTTTATGCAATGTGTACTTCATATGCATTTATATAATACTGTAAATTAATTGAAATATTATACTATTAAAATACTGTATGCAGATAATGGAGGGGGAATGGATCCTGATTGTATGAGGCAGTGTATGAGCTTGGGCTATTCGTCAAAGATGGCAAACACAACGATCGGACAGTGTAAGTCTCGTGCCATCTTCTGTGACTATTAATGAGCTCAATTCCACACGAACTCGTTGCTGCCTATAGTGAGTTGATGTAGATGACCATTAGAAACTTTTTGAGCTTTGTGCTTTTGGGCAAGTGATAGGTGTAAAAGAATAAACTGGCAGTAGAAAAACATCGACGAGCCCTGGTAATTGCTTAATTCTTAAATGTCAGAAGCTGGGTATTGTTTTTGCAGATGGTAATGGGTTCAAGACTAGTACCATGCGACTGGGAGCTGATGTAATCGTTTTCAGCCGTGCCACTCGTGGAAGGTAATAAGAGGTTTTATGAGTTATGTTAGTATGCGTGCTGGAATTTGGTGTCATCTATATCAGTATGGTCCCTTCGCCACATTTATTCAAACAAACAACCAAACAAATAACTCTTTGAATCAGAATTTCTTCTTTCTGGGTAGCCTTAAAGGCATGCATCTAAATTCCTCATCATAGTGTGTTTCGATATAGGAATTACGTGCAGAATTTAGTAAGACAGGCTCTTTTGGTGCTATTCTTTCTGGGTATCAATTCTTTGTTGGCACCTCCGCGCCGGGGATTCCAAGATGGTTTTTATTGTTGATTTATTACTTTGTTTTCGCTATTGTTAGACTAAATCTTACTGTGTTACATTGTATTAATTTTTTTCTCAAGCCGTGTGACACAAAGCATAGGTCTTCTCTCATATACATTTTTGAGAAAAACTGGGCAAGATGATGTCATTGTTCCCATGGTAAATTATCTAACTTACATGAAGCATCTTTTCTTTGCTATTTGCTTCTCTTTTCCCTTGAAATTCATATGTATTCTTATGCTTATAATGCAGGTTGATTTTGACGTTACTGGACGTCAGACCCGGCCAATAATATGTGGTTCACAAGCTGATTGGTCTAGTAACTTGAAGCTAATCCTTGAATGGTCGCCCTTTGCTTCTGAGGAAGAGCTTATGCAACAGGTGCTTTTAACTCGTGGAGTTCCCTTTTGGAATTTTATTTCTACATACTGTCTCTTGCATAAAGGCATTTTCCGAATTACTATCAAAATATTTCTAGTTGCTTTTGTTTGTTTCATTATTTCAAGATTTTGCCAATGAGGTTGATTTTATGTTTTTGATACTAGAATCTACGGTAAGTCACACCCACTCTCTCACTACGCACTATTTGATTCTCTTCAGCGTTTTTGATGAAAGTTATCTTGTTGTGCTAGTGATCAAAGTATCATTTCTCATTCAGGCTACTCAGATGAAGCTTGTTGCATGTAATCCCATTTGAAGGGGAAATGATACGTATTTCTTATGAGCATTACTTTATGGTTGCAGTAATACTTGTATTATCTACGCGTCATAATATTATCTCATCATCACCTTTCAGTTTGATGATATTGAAGCTCATGGGACGAAGATTATCATATATAACTTATGGCTAAGTGATGATGGTGTTCTGGAACTAGATTTCAACAAAGATGAAGAGGTATATCCAATTTTTAGACTGCTTGAGCTGCTGTCTTTGTATATGTATTTTTTTGTGGACGTGGTTTAGTTTGTTAATAATCTACTTAGTAGGGATGTAATGGTCGAATTTTAGAAAAGTACTCTCTGGGGAAACAATATTAGAGAGAGCCTTTGTTCTTACTGTCCAAAGTGCTCTATAGTTCAAACAATATTGGATAGTACTATCGTCTTACTGTCCAAACTGCTCTGCAGTTCCTCGCCCTATTATCTGGATGTTGCTAATATGCCCACAAATTGTAATTAGCATTAATAGAACTATTCTGCTTGCAGGATATATGTTTGAAAGATGAAGTTGTTACTGGAAAGGGGTCTAGGGAATCGCACAGACTACTCGAATCTCATATTTCTTACCAACTTCGCTATTCCTTAAGGGTATGGTCCTTTATTTTCGCTTTTGTCATTAATATGCTACTCTGATCCATCTTTATATTGTTTCTCGCATCTAAAATATGACCCTCTTGCTTCTCTAACAGGCTTATGCATCGATCTTGTATTTGAGAAAATTTACTGATTTCCAAATTATTTTAAGGGGGAAACCTGTTCAACAATACATTGTTGCGGAAGATTTAAAATTTTCCAAAGTAATTGTTTACAAACCAAAGCTGGGATTAGCTTCACAAGAGGTGAGACAACGGTGAAATCAGAACCTGAATGACAAGTATCAGAACCAGTTTCTGAACATATTTCTACCTTTTCACTTGTGTTTTACAGTTTTAGCAATTTACATTTTTATAAAAATCTGCACACCTCCTTGTGTAATAGCCAGTAGTCATGAGCTGAACTCAAAGTACACCACAACAGACCTTGCGTAACTCAAGATACTGTTAGTTATACTTTTGCGTTCGGAATGCTATATGCAAAGATGTGAAGTCTTGTTACCTGTTAGCGATTTCAATGATTAATGATTATCTAAGGAGCCAATATGTTTTTTCTGTTCCTTTTTGAGCTTGAGCTGAATCTTACATTAACTTGGAGTGTTTAGATTTCTGTGGAAACAACAATTGGATTTGTGAAAGAGGCCCCTCTTCTTAAAGTCTCCGGGTTCAATATTTATCATAAGAATCGCCTAATTAGGGTAAGTGTATAGTAATTCTATTTTTGTTCAGATTCTTTAGAAATGTGAATGGTGATGAATGGCTCAGATTACTGATCTATTCTTGTCACTCACCAAGCACTTATTGGCTCAAAGTTTTAAGACCCGAGTCATATCACTCACGTGTGTTAATTTTTCATTTTTCAGCCGTTCTGGAAAGCCTATCATGAAGGTTCTAGCAGAGGCACTGGTGTTGTAGGTAAGCAATTAATCCAAAGAGTGTATTGCCTAAGAGTTGTTAGAATGTCCAATAGTTTATCGCTTCACTATGAACATTCGGGGACATCCGGTAAAAAGAAAAAATTGCTGTCATTGCAGGTGTTCTTGAAGCAAATTTTATTGAACCAGCACATGACAAACAAGATTTTGAAAGATCAGCTTTATACATCCGGCTTGAAACTAGGATTAAACAAATGATAATGGAATACTGGTGTGTTTCTTAGCCTATATTGATATGTTAATTTTGGTCAGACACTGTTAAATACGGTGGACTGTATGGCATTACTGTTTTGCCTAAAACAACTTAGTTTAATCTTGTTTTGAAACTTCTAAACATACATTTTGTTATTGTCTGCTTAACACTCTTGAATGCCAACTTTGATGGAGCATGCAGGACAGGCAACTGCCACAAGATAGGATTTCAATCTAGAATCCCTGAGATACGTTGTATGCAGAAGGAATTGCGTGCCGGTGAAGTGTCTGCTGGCTTTAAAGCTGGCCATCAGTTGCCTACTGAGCAACCTGTCGTGGGTCTTGCAGCTAATGTGTCACATGGACTAACAGCAGTATGTGATAGTAAAACCTCTCTTTATCTTTATAGTTGTGGTTATCTGTATAGAGGGTGAGTTTCTTTTGGTGGTCGAGTATTCAAGTTACATCGTGTTTCGTATGCAGGGTTCTTCTAGAGAAGAGGAATCTTTAGATGGTTTAGGTTCCACTACAATCGAGCAGATATGTGAAGAGAACATTCAATTATTCATGAAGTACGTAATAGGACTGAATGCAGCACTAGCTTTAAGCTATATTTTGGTTGCTCTCGGCAAATCAAAATTACTCCTATATTGCTTTTCTATGAAAGTATCATCTTTAATTTTTTATTAATATGTCTTTTTGATTGTGCCAACCCTTTTTAACAGGTGTAAAGATCATAAAGAGAAGGAAAATGACCTAAAGAACACGGTATGTCAAAACAACACATTTTGAAGAAGAAAAAAATCGTATTTAGTTTTTTATATTTAACATTGACTGAAAGTTGTGCATTTTCCTGCTTCAATCTGGTACTTGACCCTAGGTTGGGAAATTGGAAAAGCAGCTGCAGGAAGCCAAAAGGAAATGTTCTCAACTTGCTTCTCATATAGAAAATAGAAAGAAACATCTGTTGGCAAAGCAGCAAGAAAGGGAGAAGATATGATAAAAGATTGTCAACTTGAAAGCAAAATTTTGATTCCGCAATCAGTCATGAAAATGATTTCCCCGTTTCCAACTTGGTGCTCAACAGTCATCCAGGTACACGCACATTCGTCTCCTTATTGTTTGTTTTTAATACTCGTAACACATGCTTCTTCCTGCTATTAGATCAGTATAAACTATTTGATCATCCTATCAAGCAAAGCAAAAATTCAGCATTTTCGTTTTATGTTCTAACCTAGTAATTCTTCTCTCTAATTGTAGATTGGAAACTAGACCCGAATACTTGTTCATTTTCTGCCTGAGGATGCTACATCTACAGCTTTACATAAAGTTTTGGCAAGGCAAATGGTAATATCCTGTCTATTATTGTATTCGTATCCCTGATTTCCACGTAGATTGATTATAAATAATATCAGTAAATGCTATTTAATTAATAATGTAAAACATGTATAACAAATACATACGGAAGGGCGTGCAGTGCATAGTATCAATGTTTGAGTTCACCGCCACTTTTTCCACGTTAACACAGTTTTGGATCGAGCATAGTGAGCAACTGAGTATCAGTCTGTCACTATCGTCTGAGTAACTATTTTCGCACGGCCAGCACTAAATCTAGCAGTCTCCACTAACACAATTGGGAACGTCTTCCCATCCTCGGTTACCACCATGGAAGGTAAAAAGAAGGAAATATTCCAACCAGTCTAGGCCTCTAGGGAGGGAAATAAGGGGTAATTTAGCCAATGTAATGGTTGTACATTTGAGGGACCGTGGCACATGGTTTGATACCTAACACAATTGACATTAGACTGATGAGACTATGTCCATGTGTTCGTTAGAGCATCAAAATTTAGATTGAACATGTCGTCCTTGGACAAAGTTTAGGAAATGTGTGGATTAAGGGATTTAATAATACAATATAAAAGTATGAAATTGTAATGGCCCAGTTAACAAGACGTGTGTACAGGGAGAAACATCTCATTCACTCACTAACTCAGAATAGTGAAAAGTAGACTAAATTATTGATGTTTTAGAAGACTTGTGTCTAGTCTAAATTAATCTCCCCCAGCCATGCCAATATGAAGATTTTTTTTTTTTTTTTTTTTTCTCTCGTTACTATGGCACCTAAAGAAATGTATACATTATACATGTACTTTTTTCCCATTCTGAAGAATTAAAAAAAGAAACTGAATCCAATGCCCATAATCAAACTTGATGAGTCTTGTTGATCCACTGGGGCGGTGGATCGCTTTCAAGCATGTCCATCAACAAGCGAAGACCAAGAGGGAATATAAATGAGTGAGTGAAGGATTGTGGTGGATTTTTGATTGTTCTCTTTCTCAATCTCCTTTTCACAATCTTTAAAAGATTTATGAAGTCCAAAAATCCGGAACAGTCATTTGTGTCACGTATTTTCTTTTCTTTTCACTATAAATTGATTGTGACACAAGCAAGAAGAAAGAAAGATAAAGAAAAAGGTTGAAAAGAACCGTCTGTTGATGTTGGTTCTTGTTTAGTGCGAGAACTTTCTTTATCAAAATCTATTGGTGCAACATGAACACCGACTATGCTACTTCACTAGCGAGAGATTTCCGGTATCACTATGCGCTCGTTCACCTGACCTGGAATTTGTCTATATTAAGTTCGTAATGGTTTCAAATTGTCTACCGGGAAACAACGGTGAGTAGTTTCTGTGATCCCCTAACCTAATTCATCTTATTTGATTGTCAAGGCGTCTTGTCGATGGTCATCGACGATTCATCATCACAAAGAGAGAGTTGGGCAAGCAGCAGGATAGAAGAAAAAGAAAAGGGACCACGTCGAAAGGGGTGTGGGGTCTAACGCATGAATTAGTGATTTGCGCATGTTATTGAATTCCTTTTGTGATTTATCGACTTCTCCGTCCTATCTATGCAACTTGTGACTCGCGAGTGTTGAGCTCCTCTCGGTAACCTACGACTAATGCCTTCTTCTTTCGCACTCTTTCTTTGCTGAATGAGGTGGGGAGGGGAATGGCCAAGCCTGGGTCGCTGGGACACCGCATTAATGTGGTATGCTACCCATGTCTCTCTTTAGGTTTCACATGTCGATATGTCACGTATTAAACAGCAGACTTTGGATGGATACCCCACACCACAGTTGGGGTTGGGGTTTGATTGCAAAAGCTTTGTTTCTTTATGATTCTCCCGAACAACAGACACACTTACTTTTTAGTTTATATTCTCTATTTAAGACATGATTATGGGTTGGCTGATTATGAATCTATGATGACGAAAACCAACCACCAAAACTCTGCTGATTATGGGTTAATATCTTCACCCGTTGGAGCAAGTTTTACGGTGGTAGAATGTCAAGTCCAATAACCATCAATTTAGTAGTATTTTTTAAGTCATCTTTCAAGGTCTTGTGAAGTGAGCCTAAAATTTTCAAATAAATCCAAACAAATAAATAAGGTTTTAAGGTATTTTGTCGTCCGACTTCCCTTCTACTAGTAAAATAAATGATGCTGAACGAGTGAATATTGATCTATTTAATCCACATTTGTCAAAAAAATGCTAATCCAAATGACACTCAGCGTCAACCCAATTCACCCATAGTTGTTGATTGTTCTGCACGAAGACGCTAACTCGTTGAACGTCATTTTGATTAACGCTCAACACTAAATTCTAAGATTTTCTACTCAATTGGCGCTCGTTGTTCTTGTCACTTTGGAAGTGCCTACTGTTAAAAAAACTGGCAAATTAATTTTTGGAAAATATTTGTCACGGGCCTCGGTTGTAAATGTTGACATTCTCTATCTAAATTCAGAACACGTTCCTCTCCAAATTCTCTCCGGCCAATAAAGAATAAGCAGGCATTTGTAGAATTTCTAGTTTTTGTTCTCATTGAGTGATAGTTAGTCTACGTAAAGATAGAGGGTAGCAAGCAAAACCACACAAAGAAGTGTCTTTCTCACACCCAACGAATCACCATAACCACCACATAAAGCGAGCGATCACGGTCAAACCAGCAGGAAGTATAACTAAGGACAGAACGTACCGAATCTATGAATAGAGAATTCCTACTTAGTACCATGCCTAGACAGCAATGCACTACATGCAACTGACCCTTTATGAAAAATACATCAACATTTCCTGCGCCTACTATAATGTAGTCGTAAACACTCGGAGTCAAAAGAAAGAGGCACAAAAACTACAGTTTTCACGGGGTCTAATTATCCAGATTGCAAAAGGTTCATAAGCAAGTGTGGTGGGAAGGTAGGAAAGATGTTTTTTCCCCATCTGATCAGTGGCGGAACTGGAAAATAAAGGTGGGTGGCTTGAAAACTAATTGGATCGGTGGGATGGCTTAAGCCTATTTTGTAACATGAATTTTTTTAACCAAACTTACAACCATGTTAAAAGTTTGAGTTTTTCTGGACTTTGGGCTTGCTTAAGCCAGCCAAAGTCTATAGGTAGTTCCGCCCATGCATAAAAATAACGTGTTAAAGTGAGTGACCTAAAAGAGAAGAACAAAGCAAAGGAGAGATCTTTGGGGGATAGGGACTAGTACCTAAGAGTGAAAATGAAAGGCAGAGTGAATCTATAAAAATGGGAATGATAACAGTTTCAAGATAAACTTTCCACATGCTTGCTTGCCTGCCTGCCTTCCTCCCGTTAACATCATAAATGATTCAATTCCTTGCCCCTCTCTCTCGCCAGATCTTTCCTTTTTCTATTAACTCCGTGGTGACAAGTGACAACGACTTTACTACTACTGTGCCCGCAAGACTGCGAGAGTAGTAACCTTCGAGACTTAAATCCACGTTATATGATACATCTCCGGGGAATTTCATGGAGAAAACTTTATCAAAAAAAAATAGTGCCAGTGCCCAATGGTCTATATAATCTAAATGCTTTCAATAAAAAAAATTCAAAGTACACTCCTCAACAGTTTCATTAATGATTTTTCTACCATGTTGAGTACTAATAATGCTGATATTTGCTGGTAAACTTTTGCATCCATTCTACCAAGTTGAGTACTACTAATAATGCTGATTTTTGCTGGTAAACTTTTGCATCCATTCTACCAAGTTGAGTACTAATAATGCTGATTTTTGCTGATAAACTTTTGCATCCATAAATGGTTGGCACTGCTGCAATATCCAGAGTAGTCATTGAATTTTGCATTATAATCGGCTGGTGCAATCGTAAGATTTTTATCTTTCTCGTGTTACAGAGATCTTACTTTCTAGTTTCTACTATAATATATAGCAGCCAGCTGGAGTATTATTATTTTTTGGCTTCAAAAGAAAATATTTATTATTATTATTATTATTTTATTTGGATGGATACATGTATATATGTGGATTCGTTGGATCAAAAAACGAAAAGAAAAGGCTAAATCGTGACTTTTTCAGAGAGTAGTAATTCTAATTCCGACGCTTGGAGAGATGTTATAGTCACTGGAAGATATGTCAGAATAAGTTAATTGCTGCTGCCTTCTCTCTACAGCCTTTTTATCTCTATATATAGAGAGAGAGTCAACTCCTTCGTCAGTTTAACGACACACACCACCAGGAGAAGGAGAGCCAGAGAGAAAGAGAGGGGGGAGGGAACAAAACGCAGGGCTCGAGATATTAAAACAGGAAAAAAGACGCGACACACAATTGTTTGTTGGGAATCTCGCGCGGATCATTTGTTACCCACCCAACGCTGCTGCTACCATATAATCTATTTCATTCTTATTAAGTAATACATTTGTTTGTTCGCTATCTAATGTAATCTGATATTATAAGACAAAGCGCGCTCAACTTTTAAGACACGCGACCGTACGTACATTTCAACGCTGAGACGTGTTAGTCGAATGTGACAAGATTTTTTGATAGCATACTATCTCAACCGCTCAATTTAAAATGTATAAATTGAGGCTGGTTCCAAACGGGGCATATGTATGCTGGGTGGCCTGACAGGGTTTTTATCTGAGCGGGTGAAAACTCTATCTCTAGCGATGCACCTTTCTTTTTTCTTTTTTTTCCCAGTTGGCGACAACATTTCTACCGTTCGGTAGATATTCTCTCGTTGTTGGCAATTCCCTCCTACATATAGGTAGAATTTGTAAATTTTCATAGGGTGCATTTGGTATGTATAAAATTGAGGGTGGAGTTCAGTCAACTGGAGAAGTTAAGGGTGGAGTTCAAATCCTAAGGCGTTTGGCCCGGATGGAATTTGAATTTCTTTTTTTTCCTTCTTTTACTACATTAGCCTGAAGTCAAATAACTAAACACCCATTCTCACTTCTCTCACTACAGCTCCACCAACTTGGTCGGCACTGGTAGAGCTGTAGTGAAAGAAATGAGAATGAGTGTTTAATTGTTTGGTTTCAGGTCAATGTAGCAGGAAAAAAGAAAAAAATATCTGATATCTTACCATTACAAAAATTTTTTTTTTTTTTTTTAAACAAACATATATTTACACTAGGAAACAGTTACATGGTTCATATTATTCATGTTACATAGCTTAGTGATCCATGCTTGCTTATGAACATGATGCATGGTTACAAAACTAAGAGACCTTGAAATGCTCCTAAGCAGGGACTTGGCTAACCTATCAGCTAATACATTACATTTCTGATTTACATAAGAGAAGGAAGAACAAGCAAAAAAATGACTGAGGCGTTGAGTTTCAAGCAAAAATTGTTGCGCTCCAGTCAACAGCAAAAACGTTCTTCTTGATATCTTTAATTACATCTTGGTTGTCATTGTAGAAGTTTACTGAGTGATGTCCGAGTTGTCGAGACCATTCTGTTGCTGCTCTAGACGCTCTGGACTCTGCCTCAAATGAACTGGAACACCATCCTGATCCTCCTGCAAATTCAGTTATATTTCCAAAATTGTCAAGTTGTACCAAACCATAGGCAAACTGTTTTTTATGGGAATTGAAAGCTGCATCAAAGAACATA
Organism: Papaver atlanticum; assembly: GCA_023531105.1. Lineage (NCBI taxonomy): Eukaryota > Viridiplantae > Streptophyta > Magnoliopsida > Ranunculales > Papaveraceae > Papaver > Papaver atlanticum. Next base: position 1,627,201 of record JAJJMB010014398.1, on the reverse strand, counting down.
TGAATCGTATTATCATTAGACATAGCAGGAACAACATCTGTTGAAAAACATTTCCCAAGATGCAAACATTCACACTGAGCAACCTTAGAGATAACTGGATTCAATGTTTGTGATTTATATTGAAAGGAATGGAAATCTCTAGGTATAGAATGAATAAGAGTAAGATGATTAGGTTTAATCTTTTGGAAAACCACTTGACATCGATACTTCCAAATAAACCACAACACATAAGCAATTTGATCCCGATGAGTTTATCATGCAACCAGCTGATTCACGAGTCAACAAAAGTAACATTCTGAGCCTCATAATAAAAGGGGGATAAAGAGATACCTCTCCAGACAGGCTCAACAAAGACACAATTAGTAAACAGATGATCTACAGTTTCTAGATCCAAGGATTGACACTAAACCTCCCTACAACTGGTTTAACTGGTAAACAACCAACTAAAGCTTTCCAAAGGAAATATTTAACTCTAGGAATGACATTGAGATTCCAAATTTCAGACCAAGCAACTTTATCTATAACAGAAACCATTCCATTCTTGGTACCTATCCATTTAATAGAATCTGGCCAAGAAGAATCAGGTTCAAGCACCTTAAGAGCATGAATGGTAGTATCATCATACAAAGTATGTATTAAAGGAAAATTCAACTTACCTGCAGGGGTGATAATATCAGATACTTTTTGTGAATAGTTAACACTAATACCAGATCTTGGCACAGGACAAGTACCATTTGTCCGTCCAAAGATTTATATTATTACCATCTCCTATTGCCCAACAGTGATTTAACTTAATCACCTCAATACCTCTATAGATACTAGTTCATATCCATGATTTAACCGTTTTCTTTTTATAATGCAAAGGATCAGATTTTGGAAAATATTTGCATTTAAGAATCTGACACCACAACTGATCAGGACTAGTAATAAGCCACCAAGCTAACCTAGTAAGCAAAGACAGATTAAATTTATGCGGATTTCGAAATCCTAAACCCCCACTAGCTTTGTTTTTATAAAGAAACCTCCAACACTTAATGTAACTGCCCTTGGAGCCTTCTTTACGTTTCCAACAAAAGTCCCGTTGCAGAGCATTAAATCTATCTAATGTTTTATGAGGCAAAGAAAAACACATCATTTGATACATTGGCATTACACTAGTAACAAAAGTAATTAACACAGCTCTGCCAGCTTGTGAAAGTAATCGAGCTTTCCAACCTTTAATTCTGTGATAAACTTTATCTAACATACATTGATAATTAAAGCTCTTAGATCTATGAAAAAATAAAGGGTACCTAAGTATTTATCAGTTTTCATAATTCTACCGATCTTAAGAATTCCAGCTAAAATTTACAATGTTTATTTGGAACACCTTTACTAAAATAAACACCAGATTTCTGGTAGTTAACAGTCTAACCAGACGAAAGACTAAAAATATTAAGAATATCCAATAAATTCTTAGCATGAACTATAGTAGCATTGGTAAATAAAAAAACATCATCCGCAAAGAACAAATGCGAAACAGGTGGACTACCAGTAATAACCTTAACACCATTAACTAATTTCTATTGTTCCGCATGCAACTATAACTTGGAAAGAGCTTCCATACATAGAATAAAAATAGTAGGAGATAATGGATCTCCTTGACGAATTCCCCTAGAAGGAGTAAAACTTTCGCCAGGAGATCCGTTAACCAACACAGAGTAAGTTACAGTAGATATACACATATAGATTAAATCACAGAATTCATCAGAAAAACCCAGTAAGCGAAAAACATGAATAATAAACGCCCATTCCATTCGATCAAAAGCTTTTGAAAGATCTAACTTAATAGCCATATGGCCTATCTTACGTTTACAAGTTTTCATAGTATGCAAAACTTCAAGAGCTACCACAATATTATTCGTAATTTTCCTATTATGAATAAAAGTTGATTGATTTTTGGAAACCAGGCTATCTAAATAAGGCTTTATACGATTAGCTAAAATTTTGGCAATAATTGTATAAAGAGCATTACTTAAATTAATGGGTCGAAAATCACCTGGAGTAGTAGGAACTTGCACTTTAGGGATTAAAGAAATAAAAGTATGATTAACACTTGGATCTAAAGACTTAGTTCGAAAGACTTGTTGTACCCAATAAATCAAGTCAGACTTAACAAAATCCTAATGATGCTGATAAAACCCAGAGAGAAATCCATCAGGTCCTGGAGCCTCCAAGGAATTCATCATAAATAAAGCAGATTTTATTTCATGCTCATCAGGGATTTGACACAGAGTAAAGTTATCAGACTTGGTTCGAAAGACTTGTTGTACCCAAAAATCAAGTCAAACTTAACAAGATCCCAATGATGCTAATAAAACCCAGGGGGAAATTCATCAGGTCCTGGAGCCCCCAAGAATTCATCATAAATAAAGAAGATTTTATTTCATGCTCATCAGGGATTTGACATAGAGTAAAGTTATCAGAAGGAGTCAAAATTTTCGTAAAAATAGATGAAAATAATGGATCAATACAAGGATTAGCAGAATGACTAATATGTTTAAAATGATTAGTTATAAGAGTACTAATTGGAGACTGACCTTCAATCCACAAACCAGAAGCATCTCGTAAAGCATAAATGTGATTGATTCTTCTTTTTTCAGAAGCATGTTGATGAAAAAATTGAGTATTATGATCGTTTTCTTTAATCCATTTATCCTTAACATGTCTACTCCAATAAGTTTTTTCAATAGCATACCATGACTCAAGATCATTATGCAAATCAGTCAAAGCTGTTTTGGTTTCAACAGTGAGGGGTAAAGCATTTTGCACATCCATAGCAGAAAGAATAAAGGAGATATTTTTAAATATATTACCAAATTCCTGTTTATTCCAAATTCTAAGTGTATGATGCAAATGAGTCATAGTACTAGCAAAGTTACTATGTTTATTCTGACTGGTGCAAACTGACTGTTGAACAACAAATTCATAAGTATTATGGTGTTGCCAACATCTCATATATCTCATAGGCTTATAAATTTTCTCACCAAAATGAGTTGTCTGTAACATTATTGGAGCATGATCATATACAACTCTAGTGAGATAAGTTAAGAGAATTAGGGAACAGTTATAACCACTTATGATTAACAAATACTCTATTAAGTCTCTCTTGAATGTGAGCATTACCAGATCTCTTATTAGTCCAGGTAAAGGGCAATCCAGCATAATTCAAATCAATTAAGCCTAATTTTTGGATGCAAATATAAACATAAGCATAACTACTAGAAGTAACAGAATTTCCACCTTCCTTTTCAGATTCATTCATAATGAAATTCATATCACCAATTACTGTCCATGGTATATTAGGATCATTAAAAGCATAGATAAAATCCCATTGCCTAATCCTTAAATGATTATCTAAGCCACCATATATAAAAGACATATTAAATCTGGCATTAGTTTTCAAAATTTGAAAATGGAAAACATTATCCTGAAACTTAAGCAGTGAAGCAGAGATATTAAAAAAACAGACTATTGCAATGCCACCTGATTTACCAACAGAAGGAATTAATAACCAATCCTTGGCATGTAATTTAGATAAAATTTGCTCCATGAAAAGAATTTTGGCTTTAGTTTCCACTAAGAAGAGAATATCAATATGACGTGTCTTTATCAAATAATTTAAGTGATCCTGTTTTAAGCTAGACCTAATACCCTGCAAATTCCAGGAGAGGATCCTAATATCATATAGAGATTGATAACTAGGTGAACCCATAATGTAAAAACTTCGAATATTGAGACTAAGAAAAAAACAGCAGTGAAAAGAGAAATTTAACCTAAAATTTGGGGAACAGGTAAACCAAATTGAACAAAATAAAAAGAAGAGCAGAGAACAAATACTTTTAAAAATGAAGTAGAGTAAGAAAATAAGTACCTCTATAGCTATAATCTTTGAGACCTCATTACAAATTTAATATAATTATATTTGCAGTATTTGCAATATTTTTAATTTCTAAAATATTTTTAATATTACTTTCATAATAGAGAATAACAATAGTTTCATGTTGAGACCTACTCCATAAAATTTTGTCCGATTTTAATACTCTGGTCTTTATCTCAATTATATATCTCAATTTTTTTAAAAATAAGAAAAGAGAAACCAAACTACAAGAAACTGGTAGGATTCATAGCGACAAACTGGGCTCCAACACCCTTTTGTTCAAAGTTACTCTGGTCTATAATAGTATTATTTAAATATTTTTCAACTAGTAATTTTAATATTAATTTAATAATTTTATAAAAATAACTTTTTTATTAGCAAACTTTATTATTTGATTCTAAATATACTTTTTAAACATATATATAAATTTTTTTCTCATATTAGAAATAAAAATAATATTTTTTATTATTCAAATATTTTGATGCAGTAAAGAAGCAAATTCCCATCCAATTTTCAATGTCCGCAAGATATTACATTCTATGGCAATGCAACCGTGTTAAGCATGTACAAGATTACTTATTGGATGTACCCACTAGTGGGATGAATCAGTGCCTTGGGCCAAGACAGTTTAGGGCCGTAGTTTTTTACCGCCTTGGCATCCCCTTGTTTGTCGTGGATGGTCTATGTTCAAGTTGTAATAGGCTTATGGATACCTTCGGTGATCACGTGCTTCATTGTGCCAAACATGTTGGACTCAAGTTCCGACATGACCTCGTATGTAATATTATTACTGAAATTTGTTATAAAGCTGTGTGTTGCGCGCAAAGAAGTTTCTTTGGGGTTCTTTTCAGATGATAATAGAGATTTACGCTGCAGACATTCTCGTATATAATTGGGAGAATGGTCAAGATGTTTGCATGGACGTCATAGGTGTCTTGCCTTTCACAGGTGAAGCTACTAGCGCTTTCATCCCCGGCCAAGCCATTTCGAATGCTGTTTCGCGCAAACATACTAAATACTTGGATAATGCGTTTCTCATGGTTATGGTTTGAGTGTTCTAGCTTTCACTACTTTAGGAGAGATTAGTGAAGATACTTTGTGCCTTTTTAAAAGACTAAGGAATTACCTAGTTAATAATGACGCTAGTAGTGGTGTAGGTAGCTTTATTTTCTATAGATTAGGTGTTGTTATTCAAAAGGGTGTTGGTGCCCAACTTGTTGCTAGGATACCGACCAAATCTATGTATGATCCATAATATTATTATTATTATCAAAATAAAATAAAAAATACATAATAGAGAAACAAGTAAGAGTTTACACGGGGTTGGTTGGGAGCCTAGCAACAAGTTGCGCCCCAACTCCTTTTTGGATAGCAACACCTACCCTATGAAAAAGAAAACTGCGTATCTTAGAATTAACATCATAATTAGCTAAGCAATTTCTCAACCAGTTCAGAAAAACAATAAAATCATCTCCTAATTCATGTAATGTAGAAAAGGCTAAAACCCCAAAACTGTAACCATGAGATGTGCATGCGTCCAAGTATTTGGCACGCTTGCGATTGATAGCCGCAGAAATGGCACGTCCCGAAACAAAGCTACGAGGGCGAAATCCTTGTAACGTCAAAACAAGTGCCTTGACCGTTCTTCTAGTTATATACAAGAATGTCAGCTGGTTTTAAGCCATTGTCGTCCGCCAAAAATCCCAAAGAAGCCTCCTTTCTAGAAGCTACACCGGCTTTGTTACATATATCCATAACCACATCGCGAACCAGATCGTTTCTGAATTTGAGGACGACTTCATTCGCACAATGGATGGCATGATCACCAAATGAACCTTTAGTACGGCTACAGCATGGGCACACACTATCCTCAGCGAAAAGAGGCACACTAAGGCAATATTGGATTACATCCCTAAACTGTCTTGGCCCAATATTTTAGTTGAGCCTAGCAATAGGAATTGCCTTTAAAAAATCCATAGCATGAGCCACCTTGTTGCTCTGCCAAGGAACTGCATCTCTTGCAGACATTGCAAACCTGGTAGGAAATTCTCTCTTAACAACATCAAAGTAACGAACTACCAATTTTTTCATGGGGTGTGGGGCAATGTCTTTGATATTTTAAGTAGAAGAAGTAAGTCCACAAGTTTGCATATACCTGTTGAGGTATGACATAAATTGATGGCTGGGAATAGAAATGTTTGTAGATCTTAAGATAGTGCCTTGTAAGCTCTGAGTCTGGACATAAGACGCTAGACAACAATACTGACTAGTATCTACAATGGTGTAAACTCCCAACCCTCCATCCTTAATGGGTAGTGTAGCTAGCCGTCGTTGAAGAGGACCAAACCCAGGACCATTCCCCGTGACTCAGTGTTGTAGGTACTAAAACGGGTGGTGATCAAAGTGATTGGTAGCAGCATGTAGGACATGGGGATTAGTGGTGCGCATGGTAAAGTAAAGCATGGACACACCATTGCAGTTGCGTAGAAGTTAAAGCTCAGATTGTGGATCTTATGACTTCCTTACAGAGTTCATTAGCTGTATAGTTTTTATTGACTCTGGACATTACCAAATTACTGCAATATTGTTTATCTAGGCTTATAGGGCCACCAAGTAGCTTAACACTGCCACTAGCTCTGCCTATATTACTAGGAAACACTCCATGTGTAAAAATTCTAGGATCTGGAGAAGGCCAAAACACTTCAGTTTTGTTGATGTTAAAAAGAAAACCTCTGGCACCACCTTCATTCTGTATTATGCTGAGTGCCTTAGAAACCTCCATTCAGTCCCCAATTATAGTGCCGTCATCAAGGTACCAGGCATGTAAATCCAAAGAGCATTGAGCAGCAATTTTACAAAAAAGATGATGTAATGTTAAGGTAAAAAGCAGAGGACCAAGGAGGTCCCCTTGCCGAAACCCCTTGAGCAGAAGATAAAATGGAATCACTGTAATACGGTCTTGCTGGTTTAGCATAATAGAACTCAACCCATTTGGATATACTGGGGAATTTACTCCTCACTTCTTTGATAAGGGTTGTTAAATTAACTAAGTTGAAGGCATTCTTAAAATCTACGAGTAACATAGTTAAATTAGTTTGTGTACCTTCAAATTCCAGAAGTATGTTTGCTGAATGCATGACTCCTTCTCCTCCACATTGGATACCAACTCCAAACTGGTGGTTACCTAAGTATGCAGTCATGGCCTAGCTCACTGAACTTGCTGCGAGCTTAGAACACAACCTTCTCCAGATGGTGCCAATTGCAATTGGCTTGAGACCCCCATCAGGCTTAAGGAGTGGTGTGAGAGGGGCACTAGCAATATACTACCCTAAAATAGAAGGACATTTTCCAGAGAGACATAAGTTCACAACACCTGGAATAGAAGTGGGAAATTCTTCAGAAACTGCAGCTGCTGAGCATCCGAAAGGTGTTGTGCTCTAAGTCCATCCCTGCCACATGATGTACCCTTGGGGACACTTAATGGCAGCAAAACAACTTTGACATCAACAAACACAGGTGCAACATCAATATCATCTAGAGGTATGATGGGAGGGGAGTATAAGGGTGTTTCAGTTGAAACTCATGTAGTGTGTCAGGGTTATATGGTATCACAATTAGAAGAGAGAATTCTAATGACAACATTGTAGTGCCCATACCTGAGTTTATTTTTGCAGGCTTCAATATCAGGTTTTTGCTTCTTCTTGCTAAGCTTCCTGCTTCGCTGAATCTCCTTGTTATTCTCCAACAATTGTTGTACCAATGTAATGCAGCCATTTTGTTCTCTCCACTTAGCAAGGGCCTGGTTCATTGATGTTGTTTGTTGCCTTTTCCTAGTACCTGACCTCTCCTCCATATAACATTTTGGTACATATAGGTTGAGAGTGCATGTAGGTAGCAGAAGCAACTGCAGCCATGAAGATAAATCATTGGGTTGGGTCAAACCTTTATCTAGAGAACCCTTTAGGGTTCTAGAAAAGTTGAGTCTACAATGTGGTGGAATGCTTGATATTGTAGCAATCTGTTTCTAAAACACCAAGTCAAGCAATTTGAAAAAGCGGGGGTATAACAACCACACCCAATAATTCGTTCGACAATCTGTATGGACTAACTCTAATATTATTCCTAGAGCACCATCTTATAGCTCAACCAAGAAAGATATCAAAGAGTTATATCTCGATTTCTCAATACAATCTGCAATCGAACAGATAGAAATCTGTGAGCCCGATTGATATGAGAAATCACTTGGACGGTACCAAAGACCAATGCCCAAGTGTCAATCAATTCATATCCAACAATCAAGGTCGGATTTACCAATTGATTGAACTACGCACAACCTGTGGTATTTAATTATATAAAAAAATATAATGCGGAAAAGAAATAACACAGACACCAGAAACGAGGAAACTGCAAATGCAGAAAAACCCCGGAACCTAGTCCAGACTTGAAAACCACACTGTATTAAGCCGCTATAGACACTAACATACTACACGTTAACTTCGGACTGGAATGTAGTTGATCCCTAACCAAGTCTCACATCGATAAAGGTACAGTCGCGTTCCTTACGCCTCTAGAATCACGCTGGATTCTGCGCACTTGATTCCCTTAGCTGAACTCACCCACAACTAAGAGTTGCTACGACCCAAAGTCGGAGACTTATAAACAAATCTGTCTCCCACAGATAAGTCTATTCTGATAGATAAATTTGTCTCCCACAAAAGTACCTACAAAGTTTTTGTTCTGTCTTTTGATAAATCAAGGTGAACATGAACCAATTGATAATCCGGTCTTATACTCCCGAAGAGAAGCCTAGAAATATCAATCACCTCACAATAACTTAACTATATGGTTGTAGAAGAAGTTATAGTGGAATCACAAAGAATGAGACGAAGAGCTTTGTGATTACTTTTTATATCTTACCTATCAGAGATAAATCTCGAGCAAATCTTAGAGAAGATAGTACTCAATATGATATAAAAAGTAAGATCATAATACATAACTACAGAGAAAATAGTTGGTTCTGGCTTCACGAATCCCAAATGATGTCTTCAAGTCGTTAACCTATAATGGTTTTGGAAAAACCTAGGTTAAAGGAGAATCGACTCTAGTCACAACTAGGACAAAGGAAAGTGCCGGGATTAGGTTTTCCAGTATCTTGAGTTCTCCCTTATATAGTATTTCAAATCACGGTTTGCTTTCAATCAAAGCTAAGATAGCTTAGTAACAAAGCATTCAATATTCACCATTAAATGAAATCCTGATTTAAGATTCAAGCTAACTTTACTTAAAACCAAAGCAATATCTCTCCACCGTTTGATGGTCTAAGCTTGTTACACACAAATGAAATATACCTTCATTTAGATATGGGTAACCGTACCTAAACGTGTATTTTGAGTGGGCTCAATAACAATTAACCGAAGTTATCCATATGAACACTTTTGTGTTAACCATATTCATCTAACATATCTAGATCAACTATGATGATCAATCAATCATGAAAGATAATCAACTGAATTTAATTGTGTTTCACATAGAGTTGTTCAATAATTCACTATCTCATAGAAATATATATGAACCAATTGAAACAAAATTAGATTGATTCGTAATCGTACGAAGTACTTATATAAGAATCAATTCATGAACATTAAGCCATTGCAAAGATTGCATTCCTTAATTCATAAATGTATTTGTTCATGAGTATGAAAAACATACTTAACCGGTTTTAGAACTTTAACCACTAAGTTTGCAAATAGGTACGCAAACTGTAGTTTCCAGACTTTGGTCTTGTCCGGCCGTTTGCAAACGGGTATTCAAACAGCCGTCCCGGACCTAACTCAGGTAGAACCGTTCGCATACTGGTATGCAAACAAGGTTCCCGGACTTTACAGTTAAAACCGTTCGCATACTAGGTATGCAAACAAGGTTCCCGGACCTGAATCATACCAAAACAGTTTGCATCCTAGGTACGCAACTGTGTTGTATCCATACAAAGGTTTTTGTTCTAAACTCTTATTTCAATCATTGAAACATCCTTAGAAGACGACAATAGATGTCTCACACAAACTATCAGCTTATAAGTAATTTTCAAGTGATCGAATGAACAATACGAAACTTTCCAAGTCGACATCAAATAATTGTCTCACACAAATCATGTAAGATGTTTCAAGGCAATTTCCACATGATCATCTTTTGACTTATTTTTTAGTTTCCAACAAATAAATTGTTTCCAACTAAACTCGTCAAGAATATGATGAACGTAGCTAAACCGAAAAGCTTCCAACACATATTTCGAGAAATAGATAAGCGAGATAAACTCGGCTCGAAATATCAAATGTGTATAATATAAAAGTCTATATATAGATATACGACTTAGTCTCATTAAGAGATAGAATCGAATAAACTTCTGAGTGATAGATAAGTTTTAGTCTTCACATACCTTTTGTTGATGAAGTTCCTCCAAGATTTCCTCAGTAGATCTTCGTCTTCAATCGATGAACGTCGTGAAGTCTAAAGCTCAACTACACATTCTATTCCAATCCGAGACATAGCTATAAGTAGACTAGAAATCATGACTATAGTTTTGATCTACTAAACTTAACAAACAAGCTTGAGATAGCAACGCTTGCGAGTTCGACCGAGCAGTGATCTAACACAATTTAATAGAAAGACTCACATAATCATCAAACGCTGCTTCCATATATGTCCGAGTTGGTATTGGTATCACAGGTAGATGAAGTAGGTTTGTCAACACCATAGAATAGGAAGTCAGCACTCCTACCATTAAATGGACCTTGTATGAACCCCCCTCATGGTATCGACATGGTCGTTTCCATGAGTACCAATGCATACAAGGAAAGCATAGCCACATTTGCAGTTGTTTCAACAATCGTTCCCAAGCTCTGTAAACATGAGACTTAGCGTGAATTCTTTCCCTGCATATGGAGAAACCATTCTCCTGTATATGCCTAAGAATAGAGGTCGTAGCATAACCTCTCCCACCTACCCCATCCTGACAATCTCCAAAATGCTTGTAAGGGAAATCACATGATGTATCACCATCTGATTCATTATCAATGCATGTAGATTGTGCATGAGAATTTGTAGGGGGGCCTGCTGAAGAAGATTCCGAAGAACCAACTCTTGAATAGTTAGGCAATCTTGCTGATGGAGTAACACTAACATATGATGATCTGGTTTTCAACATTCCTCAAAGGTAGAGAAAATAACACACTCTAACCGGTACACAAAAGAGAGAACTAAAAGAACTATTAGGGTTCAAAGAATGAGAAATTAAAAGTTCAAATTAGGTAAATAATCCCAATCGAAAGCTTAAAATACCATTCATCAAAACACTAATTAAGACAAAACCCCCACACCACAAATCTTCAAAGTTGCTCTAAGAAAAACCACTGAATCCCTGAATCAATCACACACAAAATAGAATTACTGCAAAAACTAATACAGAAACCCACTTCAATCAAACAATCACAGCCTCAAAACAGAATTCAAAGTCACAAAATATAGTTGCTGCAAAATAGAATTCAGAGTCCTAATTTGAAAAATTTCTACACCAATGAACAATCACAGCCTCAAAACAATCACAGAACATATGTTTAAACTTCTCCCTTGCACCACTGAGAGTTGAGAATTAGATGATTAAACCTCTCCCTTGCAATCAAACCGCAATACCCATCACTAATTCAACTTCAATTTCACACAACAGTCAATATGAACGAAAAAAAACAACCTTAACTCTGGTTTTCACTGAAACACCTATTTCAATCAAAACAAACCCTAACCAGTTCAACCCCTTGATTCAACTAACTTACTATGATTTAAAGAATCACTCCCAGAAAAAGCCCCAACTTTTGGACTGATTCTCGACGGAAGAGAAGAGATGAAGAACTGACCAGAAGAGAAGAGAAGAAAACTAATAGACCTCTAGCATCTATCGACGAAATACCCCTCTACAGACTGAGAAATTCAATTCTTCAAAAACCCTAATTGAATCTACCGAGAAACTGTTGGATTCAACAAAAAGAAGTGAAAGAAAAAATAGAGAGGAAAAAAGAAAGAGAAATTCGAGTCTTCAAAAACCCTAATTGAATCTACTGAGAAGAATTACAGAACGCCTAATTGAATCTACAGAGAAACTATTGGATTCAATGAAAAGAAGAGAAAGAAAAACGAGAGGAAAAAAGAAAGAGAAATTCGAGTCTTCAAAATCAATTATTATTATTATATAACATGTTATAATTGGATAATGAGTATTACATTAACTAGTTGGAAGCCTAACAAGCTAAGCTCCAACAACATACTACTACATTAGTTGAACAGGTTGTTGTGCTAGCCTACCAGCGAGCTTCATGGGTAACCTAGCCAAGGGAGCCGAATCGGATAGGGTGGGGGGGATCGGGTCACAAGGGGGGCAAACTAACTCTACCTTCCATGTTAGTTTCTGCAATATTACGCCATTGGAGGCTCGAACCTGAGACCTCCTAGAACGCATCAAAATAATAATTTCATGTGTTCCCCAAAGTTTATGCATACCATGAGGTCCCAGGTTCGAGCCCCCAATGGCGTAATATTGCAGAAATTAACATGGAATGTATAGTTAGTTTGCCCCCCTTGTGACACAATCTCAGCCCCCGATCCGCTTCGGCTCCCTTGGCTAGGTTACCCATGAGGCTTGCTGGTAGGCTAGCACAACAACCTGTTCAACTAATGTAGTAATATGTTGTTGGAGCTTAGCTTGTTAGGCTTCCAACTAGTTAAATGTAATATTCTTTATCCAATAATAAAAACAAAATTATAATAATTTTTTACAAAATTATATAAAAATTAGTATTGTTGATAAATTATCAATTTCAAATTAAAAGAATACTGCTTTTATTGAAAATAATAAAATTAATTTCCAGTAAAATTATATTTATTCAGACTAATTATTTAAAGATTTAAAAAAAAAAAAAAAAGGTTTACAAATAACTTGTCGGCAACCTAGCAACTAACTGCGCGCCAACACCTTTTTGAATAGTAACTCCTAATCTATGAAAAAGAAAATCACCAATTTTAACATTTACATCATGACTGCTTACAAAATTCTTCACTCTTTTCAAGAAATCCACGGTCTCATCGCCTAACTCACCCAACGTTGTGAAAGATATAGTACCGAAACCATAACCATGTGTAGTACACTTGTCATGATACTTGTTCCGCATTCTTGAAACCGCATTACATACAACCTGCCCTGGTACGAAAGTATTAACTCCTCCTCCTGTAAAAGGTGAAATTCCAGTTACATCTAAACACACATCGCGACCATTGTCCCAATTATGAATGAGAATATCTGCAGGCCTTAAAGCACCACCTTCAGCTGATAAGAAACCCAAATCCACCTCTTTTTGTGCGTGTATGCCAGCACGAGAACATATACCAAACAAAACATCACGAACCAAGTCATGCCGAAACTTTAAACCTATTTCGTGTATACAGTGAATAGCATGGTCACCAAACAAATCCATATCTCTACTACAAAAACAACAAACACTCTCAGCTGGAAAGAATGGAATACCAAGATGATAACAAAGAACAGCACAAAACTGTCGAGGACCAATGCATTGTCCAAGACCACCTATAGGCACAGCTAACAAATAATCCTTAGCATGTGAAAACTTATTGCACTGCCATAAGACTAAATCCCTAGCTGACATGTTATATGGATTTGGCATCTCTTGTTCAACAACATTAAAGTACTTAGCTGCCAGTAAACGCATAGGATGGGGGGCAGTTAACTTAATGTTGAAAGAGGCAGAATCAATATGACATACCTCGAAGAAGGAGTCTAAAGCAAGCTGGTAATTGGAACCATCGCTACATACACCAGAATAACGCAAGAGAGTATCCTGCAGCTGCTTAGATTGGATGCAAGAGGCAAGGTAACAATATTGAATGGTGTCTGACATATAATATATTCCCAGACCACCATCTCGAATAGGCAAGGTAGTAAACCTGTGTTGTAATACACCATATCCAGGCCCATCATTCACAATCAAACGTCGCATATAACTGAACAAGCAAAAATTACTTGAGGTTCTTGTAGGTACATTGGTGCAGTAGTCCTCATAGTAAAATATAATTTGGAAATACCTGCACAATTACGCAGTAGCAAGAGCTCACTTTGGGGGTCTCCCAAATGGCCTACATCAAGTGAACTATTTTCTTCACACGATCAAGAACAATATCACTACAAAACTGATGATTCAAATTGACATGTCCTCCAAGAAGTTTAACACATTCAGTTGGTCTGGCAACTTCTGCAGGAAAAACCTCTTCAAGTCGATTTCTTTCATCAACAGTAGGCCAAAAAAATTCATTTTTATGTAGATTGAGATGAAGACCAAGAACTGAACCTTCAGACTGGATGATTTGGAGAGCTTTAGAGACTTGCAAAGTATCGCCAATGATGGTACCATCATCTAGGTACCAGGCCTGAAGGTCCAAGGAACAATGTGCAGCGATCTTCTTCACTAGAGGATGCAAAGCTAAAGAAAAAAGTAATGGTCCTAGTGGATCACCTTGTCGGACTCCTTGAGCTGATGACAAAGTAGATGTGCCATAATAAAGTCTAGCAGGAGAAGCATAACAAAATTCGACCCACCTAGATATAGTGGGACATCTACGGCGTACTTCAGAAATCATAGCTGCTCTATCAACAAGGTTAAAAGCATTTTTAAAATCCACCAATAACATAGACATTAAATTGCTTGTTCCTTTGGCTGCTAAAATACGATTAACTGAGTGTAATATAGCCTCACTACCACAAGGGATACCAACACCAAACTGATAATCACCTAAATAAACACTCATATCCTTACTAATTGTTGAAGCAGCTACCTTGGAAACAAGTCTTCTCCAAATGGTTCCTACAAAAATTGGTTTAATATCTCCTTCAGGTTTAAGTAACAGAGTCAATGGAGCACTTGCAATAAAATCACCAAGTAAGTGAGGACATTTACCTGCAAGCAGTAGATTGACAATAACAGTAATGGAAGTAAGAAGATCATCGGCCACAACAGCAGCAGATCCACTCAAAGCATCTAAGAAATGCTGAGCATGAAGGCCATCCCTTCCACAAGCAGTACCTTTTAGGAAGCTCGTAATCCTGCCTAAAACCATATCTTTGTTAGCAACAAAAGCAGCAGACTCAATGGAGGCAAAGGGTATTACTGGTGGTAATGCAGTAGGATGTTTAAGCTTTAGAACTGCCAAGGTATCTTCATTACAAGGAGCAACACCATTATAGGTAAGAACTCTAATTGCAGCAGTAAATGTTCCCTGACTTATTTTCCTTCTACATAATCACAAAATTGATATCTTCTTGCTTATACTTCTTGCAAGGTAATGGATGACTGGATAATAACTCATGGTCTTCAAGTAATTTCTGAACTAACTTAATGCACCCATCTGGTTCTCGCCATTGAGCAAGGGCAGAATTTATTGAAACAAACTGCAATTTCTGCCTCACACCAGACTTCGCTTCAAACTACACTTAGGAATGTAATTTTTAAGGATACATATGGAAAACAGAAGCAACTTTACCCAAGAAGATATATCCATAGGATTAGAAATAACACCATCCATAGTATGTTTAAAAGCCCTAGAGAAACTAAGCCTACACTTAGCAGGTATGTGCCTAATAGTACGAATTGGAGACCTAAAAACTTTATCCAATAACTCAACATCCAAACAAGGCAATCTATGTTCATCATCCACACAAATATCTTCATGAACAGAAAGACTTACCTCTTTATGTGGTTTTGTTATACCATATATGAGAAAATCCACATCTCTACCATTGAAGGGGGCCGGAATCGTAACACCTTCATGTGCCTTGCAACACTTCCCCCAAGCATAGGGATGCATACACTGCGTACATAGCCACATCTTAAGCTGCGAAAGAGCTTTCTCCCATAAAGCATAGACTACACCATTAGTTTGAATTCTTTCCCTGCATATGAGAAATGGGACTTAAACATTGTCCCTGGCTAGACTGAGAACCTCTAGGCATAATGTATATCAAAACAACCAAAGATCATTAATTAGGGATCAAAGGATGGGAATTTAAGATTTCAAAACAGGTGAAACCTCAAAATGCCATACATCAAACCCCTAATTAAAATTATACAGGAGATTTAAAAAAACAACCTCTGCAACACCGTGCTCTGCCTCTCCTTCTTTCCTCTGTTGAGTAGATGATGAAGAACGAGAGTGAAAAACAATTCAAAATCAGGAACCAAAAATCTCAAAACCTTTCTTCAAACTCCTTCTACAAACAGTGAAAAAAACAATTCTTCCAATCCCTAATCAAGGATTACAAAAGATATATGAAAAACTTCTTGAAGCTGTGAATAAAAATTCAACAAAACCCTAATTGAAAACTTCCTTCAAACAACGAAACCCCCCTTCTCCAAACTGGGAAGGAAAATCCGTTTCCACAAAACCATAGTTCTCTTGAGAAAAGATGATAAGAAATTGAAGAAACAGACCTCAACTCACTAATTCCACACTTCAATTTGAAGAACCCTTCCTCCAAAACCTAAACTTCGAAACGAATTACAAAATACAAACCCCGCTACTGTTTCTTCGATCCCAAAATTGAATCACATAAACTTCAAATCAATTGAATATCCTAGCCCTAATTGTATCAAAAGATGTTCAATCGAACAGTACCGTCTTTAATTTCTTCTTCTTAAATTCCTCTAACCAATACAACGAACCCTAAATCACTGATATCCCAAATCCCTAATTCTCTCTTCGATTTCATACATAATCCTCACAAACCCTAACTTTAAATCCAGTAAAAAAAACCTTAATTCCACAACTGATTCCTCTGATTTGAGCTCCACACACAGAAGAAGAAGAAGAAGAAAATTTGACTCACTCCTGATTCTCCTAACAAAAAAAATAAAATAATAATAATAACGGGTACCTAGCTCAGCTGGTCACCCCCGTTCCCAAAGTTTCATGCGTTACAGGAGGTTTCAGGTTCGAGCCCCTAATGGCATAATATTGCAGAAATTAACATGGAAGGTAGAGTTAGTTTTCCCCCCTTGTGACACAATCTCAGTCCCCACATCTGCTTCGGCTCCCTTGGCTAGGTTACCCATGAGGCTCGCTGGTAGACTAACACAGCAACCTGTTCAATTAATGTAGTAGTATGTTGTTGGAGCTTAGCTTGTTATGCTTCCAACTAGTTAATGTAGTACTCTTTATCCAATATTAATTAGTTTTTATATTTAAAATTTTACTAGTATTTTATATTATTTTTATTACTAAATATATAATATTTTTTAATAAATATATTTGATGTTTTCATTTTTGAAAGAAATAAAATTGTTTTTATAAGTGAAAATTATTTAAAATTATAAAATATAGAAATTTAATGATTTTCGGAATAAACCTGCCATCAAATTTATATTAATTTTAATAATTTTATTAAATAAATAAGTAATTTAAACATTAAAATAATATAATTATCATTTTCATACATAATCGTGCCAAACACATATATTTAGAATGAGGGAATTTATTAGCTAGGTAGTTTGAATTCTGAGTAGTTGGAACTCCCTAGAATTCAAACTCCTTCCACGCCAAACGCAGCCTTAGAGAATCTCCGATGCAATGGGTCAAGGTCGTGCAAAGTGGATGTTTTGTTAACACCTTTTTTTTTGTAGGTCACCGCTAAATGACAAAAAATAAAAAAATCACATTTTTTACTCAAAGTTCATCTCCGATTCCCAAATATTTAAATTGGACAGAGAATATCCATATTAATTGGGGTATACAAAATTTCAACCCATCCAAGATAGTGCGCTAAGGGGTATCTAAAAGATATAAAAAGACCAAATTGCCCTTACTATTAATACTTGAATTCAGTTTCACTAAAACCGTAAAACTAAAACCCATTCAAACAATTTTCAAAATCTATCTCCAAAACTCTAACCCGACGAAATAAAAAAAATAAAAAAAATAAAATCAAAACGAAACGAAACTAAAAGATCATGAAGAAAATAAATTTTTGGGCTGTAGGATATGAGATTGGGTATGATTTTGTACCAAATCTCAAATCGAGTATGTAAATATACTTGATTTGAGAATGGGTACCAAATCATACCAAATCTCATATTCAGTTTGCTTCTAAAATCCCATGAAAAGTCGTCAAGGAGATATATTTTTTTGCATGACGACTTTTCTTGGTATTCAAAAGTCGTCATGGTCTAATTTGTGCAGGTTGACGATTTTGACTCAATAAGTTTTAGGGTTAAACAATCTTCAAATATTTACCTTGATGACTTGGTGTTGGTCGTCACTTTGTGCAATTTCGACCAATAACAACTTAAATCAATTTTTCTTTGTGTCCCATTTTTCATTTAGTCGTCATGTTATTTTATCTGTAATCGTGACGAGTTTGTGTACAAGATTTTGAGTCGTTAGAGATTGACATTCTCGACCTTGACGACTATAGTTTAGTCGGAAGGCTATGAAATTAATACCGTGGCGACTAATCGTGCATTTGTAACACCTTCCTCTGTATGAAAAATCTTATTTGGTCGTCATCATGGTTTATTACCAAAATGCCAGCTATTGATGGTCGTTATCTTCCATATTTGTCTACCTTGCCGATTTTTCATACTTTTAGTTCTGAAAGTGTTGATTTCTTCTGTAATTTTGAGAATCAAACCATTGAACATCTTTGCAATCCCCTTTTTAAAAGTGTTTGAATAGCATGATTTCATTTCCGTTGGAAACGAAATTCTCAAAACAATTTTTTTTTATCAAAAATCTTCTGACAAATTCATAAGTTAAATCTAACCAAAACGAGATTTCATAACTTTTAGTTCAACTAATTCATCTAACTAAATTAACTAAACTAAACAAGTTGATAAGTGTTAATTAAACAAGGACAGTTTAGTCATTTTCAAAAATATACGACTAAGGGGCTTTGGGTTTTACTTCCTAATGACCCTATTTTGTTTTATTTGGTATACCCCAATCTCGCGAGTTTATTTAACACTTTTTATTTAGATTTGGAGACAAAATAAATAAAATGGTGTGGACTTAAGATACAAGGTCATGAAGAAAGTCCAATCTATACTTTTTCTTTTACCCCCACTTAGCCATGTCATCTTTTTTTATGACCTTGACTCAGTTTTTATACCTTTACCCCTTGCACTAGAAATGTTCTTAAAATAAGAAAAACAAATTGAGTTTCATAAATATCCACCATTTTTCCTATTTTACTCTTTAAATCATTCCCAATACAAGAAATATTAGCTTATTTATGATAATGCCCATGCATAATAAATAAATAAAGGTGTATGTAGAAAATGTCATCTTGAAATCGGAGTTCGCCTATTTAGTGCGAGAATCAAAATCCAAAAATCTGCCTATGCATAAGGGATGAGGGAGCATTTATCTAACAATTATTTCCCTCTATTTCCACCCTATATATGCACCCTACTAATTTCTATTTACTTACACCTTTTTTTACATGAATTTTGCACTATTTGCATATTTATTTCACTTTTAATGTCAATTTACTTACTTTAAATGTCATACTCAATGAATTTTTATGATGAAGAGATGTAAATTCATATAAATCGATTTAAATCACAACAACAATATGTGTTCAGATGTTGCGACAATTGGATGACGAGTTAGATGAAGATAGAGAACTAACGAACACAATGATGCTGGTACATACCTAGAGCTCCAAAACCAAAAAAAGTATCAACGAGAAGATATATGTATCGAAAGAGGGATGAGTTTCACGAAAAGCTGATGCACAATTATTTTATTCCGGATTGTGCATACTGTAATGAAGATTTCCAGCGTTGATTCTGCATGACCATATACTTTATAATAAAGATTATTAATGAGATTTGTCAGGTAAAACCTCAAATTCATTATCAATTTGATGTATTAAATATTAGAGGTCATAGTCCTGAAAAAAAAGGTTACTTCGGCATATAAGATTTTAGGTTGCGGGAGTACATTGGATTCTAACGATGAGTCCTTCGTATGGGAAAACAAATTTGTACAAGTATCTTCCATTGTTTTGCAAAACAATGATTAATAACTTTGGTCCAACGTATTTAAGAAAACCAACTGTAGCAGATTTTATAAAAATGTTAAAGCAAAACCAGGATAGTGAAACTTCCTGGAATGTTAGGTAGTCTTGACTGCATGCATAGGGTATGGACGGGATGCCCTACTTATGGGGTCGGTCAATATAAAGGTCATTACCCAAAACCAATTTTTATCTAGGAAGTTATCGTTACTTATGATTCCTGGGTATGACACGCTTTGTTTGGTCTTTCGGGCTTATAACATACATGTTTTACACAAATCACCTTTGTTTGAAGATCTAAAGAATAGGAATTTCCCCCAAGTATATTTCACAGTTAAAGGCAATTGACACCCATGGGTATTTTCTTGTGGATGAAATCTATCCAAAATAGTCAACTTGAGTCCAAGTTTACCGGAAGCCACCTCATAACAACTTTGTTCTTTCATTTAGGTATTTTAACAATAAACAAGTGTATTTGTGGAAGGATGTGGAAAGTTCTTTTGAAATTCTGAAGCGGAAGTTCGCTACCATTTTTGGGCCATATCGTGGTTTAAGTACTTGTAAAATACATAAGACTATGCTCACTTGCATAATTATGCATAACATGATAATTCAAGAATGCGACGTAATAAGAATTGGGCTAACCTTGATGATCAGGATTTGAGGATTGAGATTCGACCACAAAGAGGGATACCTGCAAGAAACTATATGCAGATGACTAAATTCATGACCAGAATTTGTTTGACAGGTTAAGATAAAATATGAAAGCTAATATTTGGGCCGAGTATAAAAGATCAGGCGGGCATACTTATTAAGTATATGTACTACTCATTTTCGGTTTAAATTTTTTAATGTTAAATTGTTTTAACCTGAAACATGACAGTTTACGACTTGTACTAGACCGAGTGTTTGGGCTGTCGTAGGCTCAACAAATTAATAAAGATATTTCCCACTAATTAATTCGTAATATAGCGGTAGTAAGAGATCGTTCCCACAGAGAGCTATGTAATTGATATGTTACTTGATCAACAAAGCAAAATAAATAACAAAAGGGGGTTTTGGTTGTAAAATAAATATAAAGACAATAATAAAGAAAAGAGATGATCAAGGAATCCTTCGCCGTGACCAAGCGATAGCTGGATTAGTATACTTAGCTATCGTTCGTAAAAACCATTCATCACCAACCGTAGAATAATAACTAGATCAGTGTTATTCTCAAAACTCCTTCTATCACTGGATACGGAAGTTCTCGACTACCAAATTCTATTCAACGAACCACCAAGTAGTAGATCACTCAAGGTATAATCCCATCCAATGTTTTATACTTTGTGAATTTAGGTTGATCCCAGTAGTTAAACTCTTAGATCAAGGTTTAATTAACACTCATGATTACTCCAAAGAATCCCTCTACGAGGTCTCGCAATTTCTACTTGTGTAGAGAGTTAATCGACGATTACTTATTTCATAACTTCTACTAGCGATAGAACAATCAATATACTAATCTAGTATGCATCCCAAATCAATCTAAGAATCACTCATAAACCCTTGATATGGTAAAGGCAAACGATGATGATAGAAACTCTCAATAGATTTGTATTAATAATAAAGCTTCACGCTTAGAACATTGAATTCATCCTTAATCCACAAAGGATTTAGCTACTCATATTACAAAGAAGATGAATAATGGTGGTTTCCCCCTAAAGGGGTAAACCCTAGGTTTTTGATGTAGACGTAAACCCTAGCTTGTGATATGAGATGATATTTTGATGAAAGGCCTAATACCTATTTATATAGGTTTACATTGCTTGGCCTTCAAGTATCCTAGTCGGTTCAGGAAACCGACCTAAAAAGTAGTAAAGAAAGACCTAAAAATAGTTTGGGGCCTTCACGGTTTGCATACCAGTTTGAAAACTGAAATTTTGTAATAAAATCCAGGAAAATTCGTTTGCATACAGTTTGCAAACTGAAATTTCAGTTACTCCCGTTTGCATACCGAACTCGGTATTTGATAAAACTTGTTTTGGACACAACTTCTTTGTCCGAACTCGGAATGACCTCATTCTTTTTGCATTCTTTTCCTCTTTTAATTCTCTTCAAGATGGTGATAAGAAATCCTGAATTTGAATGATTTAAGCTTGGTATTTGGCCCGTCTCTTGATTTTGAGTGTTTTGCTCCTTTTCGTCGCACTTCTTCCACTTCTCTTGGACTTGGGCACTTGGATACTTGGAATACTTCTCTTCTTAGCTCTTTTTAGCACTTTGTAGCTCCTTTTTGGATGATTCACCTAATAGAGACAAATAAGAGAAAACAAGAGTAATAATACGAATACATGCAAGAATAATAGCTAAAACAAGTATGAAATGGATACTAAAATCATATGAATTATGCACTTATCACCGAGCAACCAATACTCCACCGTTGACGTCTAGTTATGAAGAACTCTCAACCAATTCATATATACACCCACCCATCCCCATTTCAAAATCACACCTTCCACACCAACTTTCCACAAAACTTTTTTAATCTCACGCTGATCTCCAGAAATATAATTGTTTCTAGATTCACTATAAACGAAGATTTGTCTCTTTGCAGAAATTATGTAATATGTTATCCAAAGAGGGTGAAGAACGCGCGACAAAATGGTTTACTCAGTCAGAGTTATGGGGTTAAATTCATAAAACCATCTACACTGAAATAGATAATCCTTACAACGGGGATCGAGAAGCGTTGTTTTGTCGATTTGTAACTATAAGAAAACAAGTTGAAGAATTTATAGCTTTAGTTCGGATTGTCAATCAATATCGACTTAGGGGTGAAAGCAATGCTGAAGTTGTTGTGCGATCTTGATAGGAATGACAAAGACAGAAAAGAAGCAATTTCAAATATGAAGCTCATCACATCCTTAAAGAGTTTCTCATAACTCGCATGGGATATTAAAGAGTTGTGGTAACATGATAATAGAATGTAATAATGTTTAATTAGATGTAATTTTATCAAATTATGTTTAGAAAGTTTTTGTTATATGGATTTAAGTTTTTCTTTTATGTGATATGATTCAAGTAATTAATGAAAAACTATCACTTCGTTCTAACACAAAAAATTACTTTTAATTATCATACTTAAGTTAAAATAACTAACTATTACACTAAATTTAAGTAAATAATGATTTAAAGTTCAAATTAAGTACAAATAATATATTAATTATTAAGTAGTTCTACATCATCTTCATCACGACCATCATCATCAATCGGGTTAGAGCAAATTGTTGTTTAATTTTTTATAGGCGCTGGCTAGACTATATGAATATGACGTTGGAAAACCCCAGCTCCAAATAATACATATGACGTTGACCTGGGTCAACGCCAACCTAAGTCTACGACGTTGGGATTATCCCAGCGCCAACCTAATCTATGGTGCTAGTGCTAGTGCTAGCGCATCTCCATTATGATGCTGGGATATGCCCGGTGCTAACATAACTCACTGCACTAGCCTAATGCATGATTTATACTCTCATGGCACTGGGAAATCCCAGCGCCAACCTAAATTGCGGCTTTATCCAATTACTACTTTAGTGCTAGCCTAATACTGGCATGCACCCAGTACCTTTTATCTTTTGGTGCAATGCCAAATTCTCCGTCTCGCTCATGCGTGTCTGGAGTCTCAGCTACTTTCTCGAGGCCTTGAGTCGTAAATATCCTACAACCGAGCCTCTCGGTTGAGATCACCTAAAACACCACCGTTGGTAATTCATATTAATGGGTACCCATCTTACTCAAATGACATCGGCTGGAATCACTACAGTTCATCGCTCACATCCTACCGCTTAGAGCTCATCGCCCACATCATGTTTCTTCGAGTTTATCGCTCACAACACATCGTTTGTAGCTTAATGCTCATCAACACTAATTACCTACTCTACTAGTCTAATATTAGTCTCATCAGACTTGGCACTGGTCAGTCTACTTAATCAAGTGGTGAACCAAGAATCTTGCCTCACTAATTAAGTAAATCATTTTTATGACTAAACCAGTAGTAGTAGCAATACTTACTATCAAACTTCCACGAGATATCAAATATGTCAAATGGGGGATATTCACTAAGGTTTTGGTTTGGCAGTTTACAACAAGTGCAGTGTAGTAATGCACTCACCATGATAAAGTAACTAAGTTGTGGACAGTTGAAGGATTAAAGGGAGTATTGGGCCTGTAACTGTCACACATGACCTCATCACGTTTTCTACTTTTCTACCCTTCTGTAACTTTCACCACTTATGAGATCAATGTATGCTACAACTACTATAAATAGGTTATTCAACTTATTCACAGATATATGATAGATTTACGCATATAAATCTTATCTTTATCTTCTCAAAGATTTCTCCCAGTCTTATATAGAGAAGCCTTAATAGAGTAGTTTGACAACAAAACGTCCTAGAACTCTATATCATAGTTCAACGACAATACACTACCAACACATTATACTCTGATTTCAATACCTTTTTTGCTTCCCTCCCTTAGACCAACCCTTCTCCTTCCTCTGTGACCAAAGCAATACTTGAACGGGGATTTCTTGGCTTCTGCTAGCCTTATACGATTTTGATTTCTCAAATCTAAGTAATTTTACAGTACATTTGTATTTACCTTAAAACAATTGACGATCAAAGTGTGAGATCATTCTCTAGGTTAGAAAATCAATTTCTTATAAATTGTTGAGAGTTGGGGTCAAACACTTTCAAAGTGTGAGATCATTCTCTAGGTTAGAAAATCAATTTCTTATAAAGAGAATATTTCTTGATTTAAATTGGATTGACCTATAATATGTTCACTTTTTATAAGGTTTTCTATAAACCTTATCGCACGCGTAATGCTTATAAATTTCCAGTATCAATAAATAGGTGGCGAGGGAGAATATGATATCGTACATTACATTATTTAGATATATATTTGATCGAATCGCCTCTCGACGTGAAAAATAACATTATAAATATAAATGTCTTATTTAAAACTAGGTGCTCTCTCATGTAAATTGGAACCTATTAACACGAAACCTAATATAGGGGCTTCACTTTTCAATAAAGGGGATTCACTTTTTTTATTTTTTATTTTAATAGGAAATAAGATTTTTTTTCTAAATAATTAAATGATTACATCGAGTTCGTGTCTAATGAGAGTTTTTAATCAACTGGGAATTCAGAAAACCACGAATCCGACACTCTTCTTGTCCTTGTATTTTTTGCAAGGAAATTTGCAACTTCATTTGACTCCCTAGGCACACAAGTGTATTTCCAAACTTGAAAATGTCTTAATATCTCTTTACAATCAGAGATTACATTGTTGTTGGTCCATCAAATAGACCCAACACTACCATTTTTGTCCTACCACTAATAGGACAAAAATGGGTCACCAGTTAGTAATTTCAAAAGACCCTTGTTCAATATATTTTCATAATGGCTAAACAACCCTTATTCAGTTAGTGTTAATTATCTAAATTAGCTAATAACTAGATTAATGAGTTTTTTTTATATGGTTAGTGATAAAAAATTAGATTAAGTGTACTAATTTGGTGGAAAGAAAAAGTAGAAAAAAATTAATATTAAACCCTAGATTTCGATTCACCCAAGCAATGTCCTTTTATTTCTCAAAATTGGTGAAAGTACGTAAGAAGATTGAATTTTTTAGCTTTTCAAAGCTGTTTACATTGGGTCTTTCCTTCGTAGCCAACCGTAAGACAAATTTACGGTTAAATGATGATGATCTCCTAACCGTTACGGTTAAAGAAGTCTGGTCTGACATCATTCATAAGTTACATAAAAATTTTATGGATGGAAGAAAACTTATCTTTCAAAGGGCCAAAGATTGATTTTGATTCAGAGTGTGATAGATAGTTTACCTGTCTACTACATGTCTATGTTTCAAATGCCAGTTAGTGTGGCTAAGGAAATAGAAAATCCGATGAGAAATTTCTTGTGGGGTTCTGGTGTTAACAATAAGAAAAGGAGTTGGGTGGCTTGGTCTTCAGCTAATATACATAAATGTAGAGGTGGAATTGGTTTAAAGAAACTTCAATTGGTAAACAAAGCTCTTCATGCCAAATGGATATGGAGATATGGCTCTGAGAAACAAGCTTTGTGGAGAAGAATTTTCAACCAAAAATTTGGTGGTTCAACAACAACTTTGTTTCCAAAACAGACAAACATGTCAGTATGCTACAGTTTATGGGATGGAATTTTGAAAGCAAAAGATTTTGTTGTGTCTGGTTCTGTTGTGGTTATCGGTGATGGTAGTGCTACTTCTTTCTGGGATGACATTTGGATAGGAAATCAATATTTATGTCTGGTTTTTCCTAGATTATTTAAGCTTTCAAGAAATAAAGATGCTATGGCCAGTGCCATGGTTTCTGCTCAAGGTGCTTGGGATCTTCAGTTCTCTAGAGCTTTTAATGAAAGTGAAATTTTAGATGTGGTTCAGTTACTGCAAATTATTGGTGATCCAGGTAATGTTCTTTCAGAAGCAGATAATGAAAGACATTGGAGATACGGTAATGGCAAAGGTTTCTCTGTAGCTAGTGCTTATTTTGCATTAGAAACTGAGGGGTTTCTTTCTTTCCCTGATAAGCAACTTTTGAATCCTAAAATTCCATTGAAAGTTTCTTTCTTGGTGTGGACATTATGTTACAATGGAGCTCCAACTTTGGATTATCTGTTTAATGCTGGTATTGTTCAGGATAATAGTTGTTTACTCTGTAGACAACATGAGGAGACTAACTCTCATTTATTCTTACACTGTAAAATGACTTATGAGACCTGGTCTTACTTCTTGAACAGTTTTGGAGTCAAGTGGGTCTTCTCAAGTGATGTTAAAAGAACCCTTTGGGAATGGAGTAACAAGAAAAATAAAAACAAGCTCAAACGCATTTGGGGTTATCTCCCTTTTGCAATCTGGTGGAGTGTTTGGATAGAAAGGAACAATAGGCTTTATAAAAATGTTTCTAGAAATTTGAAACAGTTAATTGTAGAAGTGAAATGCCTGTTGTTCATTCTTTAAACACAGATATCTTCACAGGTTTTAGTCTTTCTACTCTTATTTGTAACTGGGATGCTGTGACACACTCATCCATGTAATTGTTTTGGTTCTTTTGTCACTTTTCTGGTGACTATGAAACCTTCTTAATGAGTTTGCCCTTTGTCATTTTTTGTTGTTGAGAAAATCATATTGTAAACTAGTTATGGTTGGGCTTTTAGTTTTACGGTTAGGTATGGTCTTACTCGAACCCAACTGCAACTGGGTAAACTTGGGAAAATCCCAGATGTAAACCAGTTACAGTTGGGTTTTTTGGTTTCACGGTTAGGTTTGGTCTTTGTCGAACCCAACTATAACTTGGTAAATCCAATTATAACCGATTTACATTTTTTTTTTTTTTTTTTTTTTTTTGGGAAACCAACTGTAAATCGATTTGAAAAACTTCCGAGAACAAGTTTACGGTTACGGAATTAAGAATACCTAACCGTAAATGTTTCTGCAAGCCTAATTTTTTCTACTGATTTCGATCAATCTAACCATTTCAAACGTAATTGGTTTGTTGATTACCATTATTTCTATCAATTTGCTTCTTCCACATCTTTAATAGAACTTTCAATCGATGATTATAAGTTTTTCGAATCGCCGATTAATCGAAGACGATGAGCTGACTTTACTTTAGAAAAAGAGGGAAGCATTTACGGTTGATGAAGGAGAGGAAGTTTAGAAGAAGAAGAAGAAGAATAAGAATAAGAATAAGAATAAGAATAAGAAGAAGAGCATATTTTTGAATTAGAACTAGGTTTTGATTATAGTTTTTAGGTTTTTATTTTAGATGAAGGGTAATTTGGATATTTGCTATTCATTATATTAAAACACCCCCTAACCAACTTTTTAGTCACTTGGAATCCATCGCATAAATTTTTGATGGGGAACTTTCTGACAGGATATGGTGCTGCTATGTGTCTTTCATATTAATTGATTATAACAAATTATGTTTCTAAAAACATAAAAAAAATAATCCTAAAACATGTGTTATCTTATATTTTATCTTTATAGACTTATATAAAGCGCCTATATTAGGTTTCATTAACAGCCACATCCAAGAAGCCTTTGTTTTTATCTGTTCGTCAAAACCAAAATGCAAATAGAATTTATATCTCCACTATATATATGAAACTGATCCAAAAACTAGTTATTTAATAACGAAATTGTTACATTACTAAGTTTTGATTATTTTTAATTCATCATAATTAAGTCTATGCGCTTCCTGATTTGAAGTTAATTGGCATCATAAACAAAAATAATCGATCAATGCTCTTTTTATTTTAAGTCATTGAGATTAAAAGATAATTGTACGTATGTTTCGAGGAAACCATTATTAAGCCATGTTTCATAATTCATAATAAAATTTTGATCCATTTGGTAAAAGAGTTATTTGTGTTCATCTGATTAACACGTAAAATAAATCAAAATATTAATTGTAAGGGTAGATATTTAGTAAGAATAAATAGAGTTAGTTAATGTTAATATGGAAAGACACATGTCGTCATTTTATTTGCAGGTACAAAGGACACACGACTGTTTTGGCAGAGAGGATCTGGACCCGAAGACCACAGGTGAACATAGTTCTCATTGACAACCGCGTACCAAAATGGTAAGAAAATTAAACCTAGAGTTTCAATGTATCACGTGGCTGATAAGAAAACCGTTAGATTAACAACACATGATGAGTAATATGATGATGCGGATAAAATTATAGAATATCATTAGGATCGTATAGTAGAATTTAGTTAAATAAGATTATTAAGGTAGTACGGATAGATTAGATTTAGGATTTAGATTAGATAGGTCAAGGAGAAGAAAACAAAGAGGATTATGTTTGTTGTTTTTTGCAAGCAGTATTAATCATCACAATCAATGTGAAAAAAAAAGAAAAAAAAGAAAAAAAAAGAAGAAGAAACAGAGGAAAGAGAAAGTTAAGAGGGAGTGAGAGTGAATAAGGTGGGGTTTTGTTTTCCTTCTTTTTGCTACTATTTCTCTTTCTCTCTCTCTCTATCTCTGTATTCTCTGCTTCTTTTTGTTGTCTTAATTTCGAGGTTTGCAGCTGCTGCTGCTGTCAATGGCGGCTGTTGCAGAGAGATTAAGAGAGTAGGGCACGACTTGTAGGGCTGTAAATTCCGTGTCTTCAATGTCGTCTCTACGTTTATAGCTGAGCCTTGAGAAAGAAAAAGAGAATTGAATTTTCAAGAAAAGAGAAATTCTAAATCAAACCCATCCACACAAATAGAAAACAAGTAAGAAGAAGAAGAAGAAGAGAAGAAAATCATCACAAAGAGAAGAGACGTGTGTTTGTTTGTTCCTCTCTATCTCTCTTTCTCTTTCTAGAAAAGCTGCTGCTTCTTCTGCTGTAAAAACAAAAACCAATTCCCACCTCTCTCTCTCTCTCCCTACACTCACTCACAATCACGAAAACAAACAAAACAAAACAAACAAACCCACCACCTCTCTATGAACATCTACGACTAGTAGACTGCACAGCAAGAAAAAACAAAACCTAAATTCACTAAATCTATCAAACATCCCAAATCTATCCATCTCCTTCTTATTCTTCTTCTTCTTTCTTCCATAACCAAGTAAGAGCTAGCATTTCTTGAAAAACTGAGATAGGGTGTAGTTCTTTCTGATATGGATTTGATTGTCTTAAAATTGAGGTTTTGCTCAGCTAATTGTTCAAAACAATGGCTGGGTTCTCACTAGGAAGATCATCAGCAAGGAACCAGCAGCAGCGTAACCAATCTCAAGAAATCCCATTATTTCTTTACAGAAGTGGAGAAATTCCTTCATCAACATACAACAACAGCAGCAAGGGTTTTGAGTTATGGCAAGAACACAACCATCAGAATATATACGCATCCTCCTCCACAGCTTTAGAAGTGGGACTAGCTAGTAGTAATAGAAGATCCAACGTCTCAGATGAGTTGTCGAGTAGAGCGGGAACAACTATGATGATGAGACAAGGAGGAGAAGGAAGTGGAGACCGAGGAGGAACAACTAGTTGTCAAGATTGTGGAAATCAAGCTAAGAAAGATTGTACACATATGAGATGTAGAACTTGTTGTAAAAGTAGAGGGTTTCATTGCCCTACTCATGTTAAAAGCACTTGGGTTCCTGCTTCTAGAAGAAGAGAAAGACAGCAGCAACTTTCTTCCATTCATCAAGGAGGAACAAGTGATAGAGACGAAAGAGTTGTTGTAGTTTTAGACAGAGATCATATTTCTACTACTAATACTTCTAAAAGACCAAGAGAATCTCATCGCTTACCTGCTACAAACACAACTGGTACTACTTACATACATACACTTATAACTTTGATGATGATCTTTGATTGCTCACAGTCTGTAGAGATAGATAGATAGATAGATAGATAGTTAGATAGTGAGAGAGAATGTGTCTGTGTGAGAGAAAGAGAATGACATTAGCTAGAGAATAGAAAGGGAATGATGATGAATGACAACACACAAACTGCACCATTTTACACTGCTGTGCTATAGTACAACAAATCAAGCACATATCGTTTGCGTGTAATGTTGAAACGAATTTCCGACATTACAATCGTCACTCGAAAACAGCTTTTTCTTTTTCTTTTCAGTTCTTTTCACATTCATGGTATGGTTCACTGATACACTACTGCACATACAATAGTGTGTTTTAGTGTTTTAGAGAAAGAAACAAAATCATGGGTGCCCTTCTCTTGTCCTTAAATTCTCTTTTGTTTAATCATTCTTAAACTTTGTTCTTCTTAATTATCATGAAATTATTTTAGTGATGATGATGATCATGTATTTTAGGGTTAGAAGTGGGGAACGTATTTCCAGCAGAAGTGAATTCAGCAGCAACATTTAGATGTGTAAGAGTTAGTGCAATGGACGAAGCTGAAGAACAATATGCATATCAAACAGCTGTTAATATTGGTGGTCATGTTTTTAAGGGCATTCTGTACGATCAAGGTCCTGAATCTCATTACGCACATCATCATGGCGGTGGTGGTGGTGGTGGCGGTGAAACATCAACCTCGGGTGCTGGTGGTAGTGAAAGTGGCGGTGCAGGTACAGGTGGTGGTGCAATCACTTCATCAGGCCGTAATTTTATTATGACAGCACGTAACCATCCTCATATGCAGCAGCAGCAGCAACGGCAACAACAACCGAGTAGCAGTAGTGCTACTACTTCCGGCGCTGCTGCATTACTTGTTGATCCTTCTTCAATGTACCCTGGTACTCCGTTCAACACATTCGTGGCCGGTACGCAATTCTTTCCCCACCCAAGATCGTAATACTACACAACCAAAAGAGAACTCTCAATTTTTATCGGTCAATTTAGAAATCCTTAACATTCTCTCTTTCTCTAACAAAATCTTTGATCGTCACGTTTCTCTGCCTACATTTATTATTATTGTTGTTGTTATTTAGTTACGTAGTCGAACTAGTAATCCTCCTCCTGATTAACTACATCAATTGAGTTGGTTCTTTGAAAAGAGGAACTAGTATAAAGAAAAAGGGATGAGAAAATTAATTGTTAATGTCAGATTGTGTGTTAATTATAAGTTAAAATAGTGAATTATTTATGAAATTATTATTCATCCTTGAATTGGTACATTTTATCATTAGTTTTGAGGGGATTTATTAGTATATAATTTTCTCTGATTTTATGGGGTTTGGTTACATGTTTTTTGGTGTGTGGTTGGCTCTAAACTTATCTAAAGTGACTTTCTTTCTTTTTTTTTCTTCCCCGATTTTGCGTTTGTTGCCTCTTTGAAAATTGGGGTCGACAAGCTGCCGAACTTTTGTACGTGCTTTGTTGGGCCATTCGATCAGTTTCTAAAAATCATTTCATTTTTTATATTTTTTTTGTGTGTTCATATATGCATCATCATCGTCACTTTCTGTAATATAATATACATGAATAAACTGATGATGATGGCATTTAAGAGAGCTTGCCCCCATCTCTGCAGAGTCTTTCCATGCATTGGCTTTCAACTTCAAAAGAGTTTCAACAATGTTGAAAAATATGGCTCGTTATCTCAATCTACACTAACATATTCAACAAACAATCATCTACATTCATATGTATACACACGTATGGAACAGCACTGGATGATTATAATGATGCTGAAGATAAGTTTTTCTTTTTCTTGCCTTAAAAAAGGACATTCACAGATGGGACTTCTTTTTACTGTTTATAAGCAATTGTCACATTACCTTGACAACATGGGGGAGTGCACATTGATTAGATAGGTTTTTGTTTTATTAATTAATTGCCAACAGATTCAAGAGAATATAGGTAAGTACACTTGTTATTCATAATTTTAAAGGGGTCTCCTGATTGCACCTCATTTCCATTTGAAAGCCTCTATGAGCATCTCTAATGCGTCAGGTGAAGATTAGAAGAAAGACGACACTTAAAAATATAAGATTTCTTGTACCAAAAATTCATCTCTGTGCCAGTGTAGGAAGCAGGTAACATAGTCCTTGGGTAGAACCGTAGAAAGCTAACGAAAAAAGTCATATTTAGACATTCTTAATGGCTCCGGCATTATGTATCACCATATCAAACCTTTAAATGTCTTAACTAGCTGGGAAACAAAAATTATTCAATAGAAACAACCGCTTTGTTGTTGATTATTTAAAAAGCTAATGAGATATATAAGTTGTTGGTTATTTAAAAAGCTAATGTGATATATAAGACGATAGCAATAGCTAGAAGATTTTAATTCTTTTCCTCATGTCACAAGATTTCAAAAAAAATTCGGATGTCGATGTCACTTAGTACAATGGTAAAGTTATTGGGTGATGATATTATTCATCCAAATTCAAAACTAATGGTAAAGTTATTGGGTGATGATATTGTTCACCCAAATTCGAAACTAAGTAAAGTAACATTGGTTTGGTTAACACTTTAATACACTTCTAAGAATATTTATTGCGGCAAAAGTCACCAGGTAATCAGGCTATGGGATTTTACCTCCTAAATGGGAATGACTTTGAAGATGGAGTATACACAAAATAAGCCAATAGCCCACCTTTGGGGGCACTATACTTACATTCTATGTGCACAAAGAGTAGTGTTAATAGTTTGATAGGGATATCTGCTTTCATTCAGTTTGCAGAGAGGGAAAATAGTAATACCAGTGAGATCAGAAAGGCTGATTCTTAGATCTATGCATATACTTTTATGACATGTGTCATTCCAATCCCTTAACGGAGGTATGTTAACGTAATCAGTATATGTCACTGTTTTGTTACTATTTTAAAACATTATGGTTGTGGGCTCATACAGTATTAAGTAAGTGCGTAAGATCTGCAGTTAATCTGCAAACACTATCTGAAGGATGATTAACTATGCAGGATAATCTTGATAATCGGAATTTTCACGAATGTTATCATTATATTGTTGTGATGTTCTGTTCAACAGCGAATTAAGAACTAGTCTTTTGGCATGTTTTGATCAATTCCCAGCTAGTATATAGCTCGCTAAGTTTTTCTTTAAGCATAGCTCGCTTAGTTGATGTTTCCGAGTGAGGTATTAGAAATTTTTTTTTTTGCTAAATTGGGTGCATTATAAGCTCCACATCGCGTCAAGTTTTAGCATCTCTCACCAATTAAAATTCAGAAGAGAATTTTGAGTTTGCTGTTTGATGTCTTGTATGTACTCTGTAAAACAAAAGTGTGTCTATTGATGGTATTAGTATACATCGACTTAGGATAATTAAGAGGTAGCTTATACGAAGTTCAAGCATGCATGCACACACCAACTTAATTTAGTTTTTCGAATATTAGGTTAATTAGTATTATCGTATTAATTATATATTAAAATGTACACTAGGATGTTAAGCAACTACAATATTGTTCCTTTATTTCATGAAAGAAAAGGTGAATGGAGAAGCTGTATCTAAATTTCTAATATATGCCTATCAAAAAATATAGATTCAGACCCACATTTTAAGGTTGTCTAGCTTTCAAAGTTAATTATTTGGTGGAATAATAAAATTTAGGTTGATGTTTTCTCCATTTAAGCATACATTCACTATTTGTTTATGCAAGCATCTTCTCTTTTCATCGTTGAGAAATAAATACGAATCATTTGTGGAAATGGAGTGGAATAACTGTGTGTTTTTTTTTAAAATGCAGCGTAGAACTTGTATTTGATTCTCCATTGAGATGCTATGCCTCTGAAACTTTTCTAGTTAAAAGAATGCGAGTAAAGTGAAACTGTTTTTTATATTTGAGAAAGAATATGCCTGCAATGAGAAACTTGATTTTGTAAGGTGTACCACGTCTTCAATGAACTTATGACTTGTGTGATTTCTTAAACTCTTTGCTACGATGGAATGTAATTTAGGAAAAGGAATGATATAATTGGCAGGCCATACATGGATGGTTTTTTTTTTTTATCAGTAAAGAATTTGATGCTAACGAGTTTTGAACTCAGGTCACTAATATCATCACCCACTGACTTTGTCACTGTACTACGGTGGCACCGGCCATGGATGGCTTTGTTACTGGTGGATTGAGTAGAATAATGTTGTGTTGAAGTGGCGCTGACAATGATGAATTTCAGATTTGGTTGAGAGTACCTGGTGGTAGATATTTTCATATTTTGCGTTGCTTGTTTAATTGTTTCGGATGAATGCAAAAAGTTATGATTTTGCGTTGCTTGTTTACTTGTTTTGGATGAATGCAAAAAGTTGTATATGAGAAAGCATTATGATCTCAGTAGTCAGTCCCATGTGAGAAAATTGCCT
Organism: Papaver atlanticum; assembly: GCA_023531105.1. NCBI lineage: Eukaryota > Viridiplantae > Streptophyta > Magnoliopsida > Ranunculales > Papaveraceae > Papaver > Papaver atlanticum. Next base: position 1,592,335 of record JAJJMB010014398.1, on the reverse strand, counting down.
TGTTTCTTCTGTGTTAATATCTGAGGTGCATCCCTTTGTTTCTTCCAATTTGCTCATTCTTTTTCTGTTCATTCCACTGGAAAAATTACACATCTTCAACACACGAACAATCAGCAACTTCTCCGGTTGCACACTGCTATGTACATTCTTTGTTTCTTTTGCTTTTTCCAGTGTACTAACTGCTAAAAGCCCTACATAGTAATGAATCTTTGGAAGCAATATTATTAAAACTTGATTGAGTTGTCACTGAGATATATGCATAAATGGTTTTTGTCTCTTCAAAAAAAAATAAAAAAAATAAATTTTTTTTTTTGTGGGGGTTCATAACAATGCCAGCCCAGAGGTAGACATAAAACTGTGAAGACTACCACAACAGCTACTCTACAACAGTACTCATCTAAATTTATCTGCAATATACAACAACCATTATGGACACTTTATTAAAATCAATTAGTATTCTGTTAATTAGTACACTTGTACCATATCAGTACATTACATACATGCAGCTTTCTTGCTGCTTTAACAGAACAGAATAGAGCTACTAAATACTAGTATGAGACCTATTATAATAATAATAATAAAGCAAAATCTAAAAGATATAATACAACTTTGCAGCATTTATATTCCTAGAGACAGAGAGAGAAATCTAAGTTAGATATTCTTGTTGAAGGCTTTGATTCTTTTGAAGTTATGTTGGCTGGCCTGTAGCTGTAGATTGGGAAGTTGGTACTTTGGAGTTTGCATTGGAGAGACTGTATTGATCGAGTTTCCATTACCTGCTTTTGCTTTTACACTGGGGGGTGACAGTAGATTAGGCTATAGAGCATAGCAACAGATAACAGAGACTAGCAGGAGTAGTTATAGGTTTTTAGGGTTTCTTTCTTTTCTTTTCTTCTTGACATAATAGGGGTAATAGTAACAGTACTAGTGGCTGTTAGCAGTCCCCTACAACTTCTGTTGTCACTTACATTTGACGGGGGTGAACAAACCTGGAGTATTAATTAGTTGACTTGAAAATTGCATGTCCTTTTATTTTCAAGGGTGTTCCTCTGTATACCCTAAAACACTATTGATACCCCTTTATCCATGTACCCACTAACCTTTATCCATGTACCCACTAAGTTACTCTTCCTACCCCATCAATAAAAATATAAATTTTGTGTACTCCCGTGAACCACCAGTGTCCATTTTTAATCAACGCCACTTACGATTTTTCGGAGCAGATTTCAGCGATTTCATTGATTGTTAGAATTTTTGATCAATATTTGAGGTTTAATGTTCCAATGACAGCATCATTAACATTAACAACCATTAAGGTTAGGGTTCCTGTGGTTTAATTGAAATTTAGAAATGTGGCGCAAGCAGTTGAAGAACGGCATAAGCAGATGTTATTGTTAGATCGTATCAACAAAAATATAATCACCACAGGATGCTCTCTCGAGATTCAATTTCCTCTTTTCTTATTTTCACAAGATTGTTTGTATTTGATTCTCTTGATCAAAAACATCGCGGAGAAGGAATCTACTACTAGACACAACCTTTCGTGAATGTGTCTCAAGAAATCTACAAAGATAATGGTGGAGAATCAAAAGTAGATCATCAATTCGACGGTTTCGACCCAATGATCAATAATCTATTAGCTGATCTTAAACTCGGGAACAGTAGTTCAATTAGTCACTATTGTTTAAGACGGAATTTCTGAATAATTCTTTTGGTCTCATGTATGCTTAATTAACTTGATGACTGTGGTGGTAATTGAAGTGTTTGATGTAACGTAATTGTGTGTCTGGACGTGGACCAGCAGTTGAGTGTTGATGAATCAATAATCGCTCTTCATGATTAAAATTGTGTGCCCTAAGTTTTCCGCAAACTTTATAAAAGGGGTACGGTGTTAAAAAATTCAAAGATTTTTATGCTATCTGAATTATAACTAATAGGGGTACCGTTAGTATTTCTAGAGGATATATAAAGGAACGCCCAATTTCAAAATGACATCTGGCGCTATGTTGACAAAGGATTTCTCCTAGAATTTATACCGAAAAAATATCAGGCGGTAGTTTGGCTGGATATGTTTGAGGAGAAGTGGGTCCCTTGCTTTCTCTGTGCCAATGTAAAACATTTCCGAAATAACATTTCAAAATTGTACACCGCATGTCATATGTGATCTACCATCACATATGACATGCCTAATAGCATCTGTAGCTCAGTGTCAAGTGAGCTGTGTGAGTGAGTGATAGAGAAGAGTCAAGTCAAGTCAGGTTTGTGGTGTTTGTGTAAATGTGTTACTCACACGTGCATCTGTAGTAGTCATGAATATCGTGTGTGATGAATGTTCGAGGATATAAACTCAAAAGAGTCCCGTAATCATGTATCTTTTCTAATAATCATTCATTGATTCAAACCGTCTCAATACAATGTAGACATTCATTCATTGAATGCTATCATGGTATCAGACTCAGAAATCATGAATTTCTGAGGGTATCGATCCAATTTTTCCACTAATTCAACCTGAATCTTCATCTCCTGCTGCTGTTCATCAACAACTCTGATTGTTCTTCATCAAAAATCAACAGATTGTTCTTCATCTTACAAAGAATTAAATCTCAGATCTAGATTTCTTACCTCAACATCTTCCAATTTCATCTTCAACAGAGGTTTGTCATCATAATTAGGTTGTTTTTTGGAATCAAATTTCTTAAGCAAGATTGCTGTTCTTGATTCCTGATGCCGAGAGAGTCTGAGCGTGTTCTAGCTCGCTACACTGATAGACGCATTTATGTGTCTATTTTCATCTCTATTGTGTATACTGTTAGTACCCATTTTTGTACTTATTTTGGTATTTTATCTCTTTGTAGGTGTTTTTGGAGAAATAAGCTTTTGCGGCGAAATTGGCTCGAAAAGTTATTAAAGGCACCTGGGAGGACATTTGCTATTCGGACTCTCACTTTGGATAAGGGGTAACCCATTTCCAAGCAGCTACTAAACACAGACCAGGACTGGATAGGGGGACTCCATTTCTTCACGTTTTAAAAACAAAAATTGGTGGGAAAATATAAACATTTCTGGCAGTTTTGGTGGTAGTGATTTGGAGGAGTTTGAGGTCGATTAAACCTATGATTTTCATAGGGTAGACTCCTTATGGGTCTAGGAATCTAACATGGGTGTTGAAATCGATTAAACTGGGCTCAATCGACGGATTTTTATCTCAACAACAAAATATGGAAAGTCACGTGTGTGACCGATTTTAGGAAATTTTAGAGAGATTAAAGTGCTATAAACCTTCCCAAAGCTTGATATCTATCTAAGGAATAGTTTAGAATCAAAAGGAAAGCTCAGAAACGCGTGGAAATCCTAAAACAAGAAATTGCCGCAACTTTGCCGTGAAGAGAAAGGAAGAGATTTTGGAAGATTTTGGAGAGATTTAATCGGTATTTTTGATATAAATAGATTGTTTGGGTCATATAGAAGGGGTGTCGAAAGTTAGGGGAAGTTTAGAACACCACAGAGCCGAAAAATCAAAGTTGCAGGAAACCCGCTGCTGCTGCTGAAGAACACGAAGAACTTCGACCCACACCGGACCGTCGTAGAAGCAGTCTTATATTCAACTACAGAACTGATTCGTTTATTAACAGCACTTCAGTTGTATCGGTGATTTCTGTAACGCCAGAAAAGCGTTGTAGATTCGCTGTATTATTATTTCTCTTCAATAAAAACACTTTTTGAGCCATGAATCAATCTTTTGAGCATGTTTTTACCATGAGGAGCTAAACCCCAACACTGAGATGACGGAGGAAGCCCTATTTCACGCATGTGGTAATTCTAATAATTCTTTTATGACTATTTGCATTGATTTTTAATTGATTTATGATTTCTATTGAATGGGTGTGATATTGTTTGATGATGTATGCTTGGTCAATGAATTTTTGATACATCATGCTTTTGATTTACAGTCATTGCTTTTCAAAAATCTACTTTTGGCAAAGAATAAGAGTCCATATTTTTAATATTTGAGCTATAATTGATTGGAATTATTATTTGAATCACATGAATGGAATTTGGTGGAATCCTGAGTATCAGTGCTTTTTATAATCTCGACCAAAACATTATTTTGATTTTTCTAGTTTTCTTAATTAAGTCTAAAAATTATTCTTCACAAGTCCGAGTTGAACGAACTCTACTTATCACTTTTTACAACAACATAAAATCACATCATACACCAAGGTCTAGTTAGGGCGAAAACTTAAAGTCGTTCCACTGATTGGATTCAACAGAAGATTGAGAAGTTGTTGGTCTCAATTCTTATTTCAAAGCAATCATCAACAAGGTGTTGAAGAATCTTGTGTTTCTAATGATGTTTTTGAGTTGAATTTCATATGGGAGTTGTGCTGAATCAACAGGTTTGAGTTCTTCTAATTTTCATCAATTCTGTTCATAGAGTTTGTTTTCATGGAACTAGTATGCAGTTGTGATTATTGATGGTTAAGTAGTGTGAGGTTGTATGTGATCCTGATGCTAGTATTGCAACGTCGTCAAGAGGATTAAGCATGATTTTGGATCTAAAACTCAGTTTTGGGGTTTGAGCTCTTGGTTTTTCCAGTTTCCGGTTTGCTTGTTTAGGATTGGAATTTCTTAACTTATTAACTGAAATTTGAGTCTCTGCTGGTAATCTTCATTGCTATCTTTAGATTACTTTAGGTTTTAACCTCATGTGTTAATCTTCTACATCACTAGCTCAACAACAGACAACGCTGTCTTCAAAAGCCTTTTCATCATAACTAGAATTGTGGCATCTAGTTTTTCCATCAAGTCCTACTTGTGCTGATACCTGGCGCTTTTGAGTCTAAGCATGCCTATCTCCTCTACACCTTGTCTAGAGAAGAGAGAAGCTTAAAGTTGTTCCACTTGAAAGTGAGCAAAATCTCCTCTTAAATCACAGATGTGTAGTGATGTGTGTATGGAATGAAATTTTGCAGCACTATATGTGCTTAATTAGCTTATTCTCAGTTCATCCCACTGGTACTGGCTTTGGTACAATCCTCTTTTTATGAGTGAGTTGGCTTGCAAGTTTAATGATGAAACTGAAGATGATGTTATGGGATTGGAATTGGGGAGTTATATTAAGTACATGTTGATGTTCTCCTTGATGAGTCTACATTCAATTCTGATGTAGCCTGGTTTAGTTATCTTTACCGATGTTTTTCTTCATATCCTAGTCAGTTTCCTGTTTTTCATGTTTGTGAATAATGTTGGTACTTTAATAAGTACTCGTGTGATGAATAATGCAAGCCAAATTATGAAACTTACTAATCTGTTGGTTTAATTTCATCTGCTGCTCTTAACTACTCTCTTAAGTCACTGGTGTTTGCAAGATCGTAGTGTTGCATAAATGGACTTCGGGGACTTCAGGCTAATATGGGATATATATACACTTCAGTGCTAGTTCCAAGTTACAACCTATCAGCTGCTCAAGGTGTTAATGATAAAAGTGGTTGCTGGTTGCTTTTGTTTTACTAATGATTAGCCTTACAGTGTTCAGTTTGCTGGTTGAACTGAGTTATGCTGAGATATACTGAGAATGCTGAGATATGCTGGTTTCTTCTTATGCTGAGATATCTACTTATTCTTCATGACTATTGTTGATGATGAGCTACAAATTCAGTTGGTCTTAGTTAACTGCTGGTTTTTATTGTGACATACCAGTTTGGGCATTTTTACTAGTGGTAGTTTCCACACGATTCCTTGCACCTGGTCATATCTTAGCAAGGCTACTCCAAACTTGCTGCAAGCATATCTTCAGTTTTTTGCACCACCTGCAACATCTTATTCTGTACCTATATCTAGTGCTGCATCACCATTCTACTTTCATTAGCACATAATAAGGTAATCAGTTCAACTCCAGCTGTGTTGTGTGATATCATATTTGCTGTCAGACTTGTCTCCATCTCAAATTCACTATAACAACTTCTCCTACTTATGCATCTTGGTGGCTACCTAACATTTACTAGCATGATATGTCTATTATATAATCAACTGTACATGTTCCTTATGTCTACCATATGCGAATATGAATTAATATGAGTGTTGCGTTTGGAATGCTTATTGGTGTTTTGGTTGGTAATTCGAGCATAGTTTTCAGTAGCTTTCATTGTGAGGAAACAGTGACAGTGAGATGACAGTTAAGAAACCTCATCTAATTGCCTGGTGATTTGAGATCTACAGCTGTTTACTCATGGTCTACACCAACAAACTCTTGGTACCGATTACTGTATTATTTGTGTAAATGTGTGGTGCTACTTAGGATACCTTCCTTCACCAGCTTCATGGGCTTAATTGGTTTGATTCCACTGCAAGCTATTTCAGTTCGTTACTATCGTATAATGGTGCACCCGGTTATTGTTTGAATACGGTGAACTCAGTTGTATATTCAACCTTCCTATATATTGTGTAAGCATCTGCAACTCAGTATTGTGTGATCTGTGTGAGTGACAAGCTCAAGGTTCTGCCTTCTTCATCCCCCCTTGACCTTGAGGGAGGGTAATAGCATCTATAGCTCAGTGTAGAGTGAGTTGTGTGAGTGAGTGATAGAGAAGAGTCAAGTCAAGTCAGGTATGTGGTGTTTGTGTAAATGTGTTACTCACACGTGCATCTGTAGTAGTCATGAATATCGTGTGTGATGAATGTTCGAGGATATGAACTCAACATAGTCCTGTAATCATGTATCTTTTCTAATAATCATTCATTGATTCAAACCGTCTCAATACAATGTAGACATTCATTCATTGAATGCCATCAATGCCTAGATTTTATTACACAATTTGTCATGTAACATCTAATACAAATCCTCCTAAATTAGAAGGATCATACATAAGATGATATGGTGGTTGACCTAGCAACATCTGATAAATCTCCTCATAGATTAGAGGGATCATACATAGGATGATATGGTGGTTGACCTCTATATAATGGAGAATGTGAAGTTTGAGTAGAAAGACCCGCTTGTTGTGTGTTTATCTGAAGATAATATGCATTTAAAGTTGTAGCATCTAATATTAATGGAGTAAATCGCATGATGTCCGCTATTGTCTGTATCTCTTGTGATGAGTTTGATAATCAATATTCATATATTGCATTTTATGTAAGAAGAATTGCACATCGTTCAACCCACTAATCCATGTTTTTTTAATAAAAAAAAATCAAAATTATCTCCCAAATAGAATTACTAGGACGACCGTAGTAGTTTCCTCTTGGGAAGATATCATTTATGACTCACAAGATAATGTTGGCATATCAAACCCAGACGATGAGGAAAATTCTCCTGTGTATCCAAAATATGAGCGATGTTTTAGCAGAACACAGCTTGGATCTCGGGTTAGAAAAATTGCAACACTCCCAAGTATTGATGGTGGACTTTGACAACGGATAAAATTGTAAAGTCATATATAGTTTTGTGTATCTCTGGCCCGGCTTCAGACGAATATATGAAATTCATATTTTATAATTTTGATATAAAAGCTCTTGTGACGATGATCTCTGACTGATCATGTAACCTATTCAGAGCATAAATATGCAACGATAATATTAGAGCCTCTCTGATGAGCTTTCAATATTTTGCATATTACATCATTTATACCGTGCAGTTCAGTTTACTTTTTGTATAGGATCGAAAATGATTGGACAACTTCTAGATGGATTGACAATATAAAACACTAATGTCTTCAGGATGTCACTGGTGTTGGTCGTATTATTCTACTCCACGTGTTCTCTGACTACACAAAATAATTATTCTTTATGAGTATGATGCTTCTACCATCTCATACCTCGATGCTCATATCAATTTGATGCACCTAGACAGATTGCCTGCTAGTATAAAATGACTAATAAATTAAATTTAGTTCTATATTCATCAATTAAATTCCTAGAAAATATTCTATTTTCACCATAATATTTTATTACTTGAATTCACGGCTTTTCTCAGCTGAATTCCATGGATTAGTAATGAATATTCACCTTTCGGGCATACGGGCGACCACCGAGTAAGCCACGAGAAAACGGTACGGGTGTATTTAACAATAATACTCTAAAATGCACCAAAAAACATGGATGAACGAGGATATGAAAGACTCATCTAAAGAGGAATAGAGGAGAGAGAAAACAAAATAATAAAAAAAGACGCACATGACGGCCGCCGGTGCCATGGCCGGTTCCCCTCTTCTTCTTTTTTTAACTATTTTATGGTGGATCGAGGATGAATATTCTATAGTAACTCAGTGTTATTCATCTTCATGTGATTTCCTGACAAATGCTTGACACATCAAAATACATATTGGTCTATGATCGATCCAGCAATCTCATCAAAATTATGCTCATTAATCCAAATCATTCGAGTATCATTGCTGCCTCAGCTGACATGATGATATGTCATAATTATCAATAATTCATCAGACTCAACATCTAAGCATCATTGCTTTCCCAGCAGACACCTTATGGTCAATTCATCATAATGATGAGTCATAGAGCATATCACATTTATCATTGAGAATTATGCTCGACTCATCAAGCTAAGACCCACGGTCTAGCTAAGTCAACGATTGACCAAATAAATACTCTTTTGCAAAGCAGACTTCACATGAGACATCAATCATGTCACATGTGGGGATATTCACCAGGGTTTTGGTCTGGCGTCCTACAACACGTGCGATGTAGTGTTACATCCACGATGAGAAATGTAAGTAAGTGATACTGGCTGTTGAAGGAGTAAATGAAGTAGTGGATGAACAATCAACCAAGTATCCCTCGCAATGCGGAACTGGTTTAACCACGATTTCCCACTTCCCTATTCTTCCAGTCCTCTTCAACCGTCACCAGATACTGGAGATCAATTTGTTAACTACTTCTACCACAAATAGGTAAACCAACTTATGATTCGATAACTTAACATAACTTAATGTAATCCAACTTATGACAGTTTATCATTGTCACACACAAAAGCTTTCTCTTGGTCTAACACAGAGAAATCATATTGAAAGCAGTTCAATACATCATCCAATATCAATTACCGTTGATCTCAACACATTCTTAGCTTTCCTCCCTACATATCGACCATTCCTTCCTTTGTGACCGAATTGAATCTGGAACGAACATTTCTTGGTTTAGGATAGAGTTTTACAGATTGATCTCCTGAACTCAAAGCACTCCCGTGCAGTGCATCTGCTAAAGGTTTTAGAAAATTTGCTTCATCGAGCATCTGCCTACTCCACCCCTTTACACTTTAATCAGTAAATCATTTTTACCCACCAACACCAAGCCATAGTTATGGCGCACATGTGTAATAATGATCTTCCTAGAGATGGTCTTACAAAAAGCGTTGTATTATCCATTTGGTTGAACTGCTCAACAGCGTATATGTGGGTTTGACATGTGAGTGCGCACGCATAACATTCCAACCTTTATTACCCAATTTGTAACAATCGCATCGAAGAACATGGGGATATGTAAAGGGTTCACGAGAATTACTACTTCATAAGTGGTGGGATATCATCCGACTAAATATTTCCTATACTTTCTATAATAATGAGTGGAGTAGCAAATAGAGATTCGTTACCATAGAGAACATGGAATTGTTGTTTGTTGTAAACTTCTTTTGTAACTAAGGGGGTTTTCTGAGTTTCCAACTAAAAATTAAATATAAAGTAAAGATGATTGTTAATAAGGAGTCATTATTTATCACTAAACAAATAATTAATCAACAAGTCTATCTTTTTATCTCTATATATACCAATAACCCTTAAGAGTCTCATCGCGGACTCGCTCCGGAAAAATTCATAATATCATCCAAGCTGCGAGAGACATTCCTTGAACCATTTTCCCGAAATACCTTGGCACAAGAGCCATTAGTTTTTAACCTAGTGAGAGTAGTGGTATTTGTGAGTTGAATTATTCTAAGCAACATGGCACAAGGGGTACTAAATTTTAACCTAGTGAGAGCAGAGGTATTTATGAATTGAATTATTCAAAGAAACGACACAAGATCCACAAAGATTTAACCTAGGTAGCGCTTCTACACATAATTTCATGGTAACATCATGTCGTTAACAACTATGTCAAGCTATTTCTAACTAAGGTTCTTCGACAATTCCGGATCTCAAACCCCATATTAGATATAAATATAAATTCAAGATTATTAAATTTGCAACTTAAATAAATAAGCTTTCAATCATAACATAAACGACTAAAAACATCATGAAAAACTTCTTTCATTGATTAGATCACCATGTTTAACACTTCACATTCATCCTCAAACAACAAGAGAATTAGTTGATCACCGTGTTAATAACTTCATATTCAACCAACAAGAGAATTATTTATACATGGATTTACTAAAACCCCATGCATATACATATAAATAAGAAGAAGGATAAAAGGAAAATTCCCTAGTTCCCCTCTTTAAAGGGGTAAACTAAAATACGCCCTTTTATATGTACAAGTAGAACTCTTTCTGGATTTGAAAGAGTTCTACTTGGTCTTTATTCCTTCTCCATTAGTGGACTCCACTTCTTTAACACTTTTGTAGCAATTTTCATATTTTTTTTTGGTTGATTCACCTAACATGAGTCATAAGATAGAAACAAGCATAATAACACATAATATGCAAGAGTTATCAACTATAAGCTTGGATTTGACACTAAGAATATATAGATTATACACTTATCAATAAGTTTACAACAAGGGAAATTTTTCTTCTAGATACCAAGTATTGAGTTCTGACATTAGACTGTAAAGCACAATCTGTTATAGTTAAACATCGTATGCAACTTGTATTTCAGCATCACGATAAATTGGGAATCCAAATATGGCTTCAAACTTACCGGGGCGTTGAATCTTAGGCATTATTGCATCCTATATGCAAAAACAGAGTTTTCCCAATGTCTATTTGATTTCCTTCCTAATTATATAAATCATACTTGTAAATGATCATTAATACAACTTGTGTTGGATATACCGAAGTATACACTAAAAGCGCAATTATATACACAATACTGAAAGTAAACTTATACCTAAGTATATGAACATTTTATTTAAAAACAAAGATACAAATAAGTTGAATTTGGATATTACCTCAATGATGCCCCATAAACCTACATAATTTGGGTCTTAGGATGATGCTTTATCTAGTGACAGGCACAACACGTCTAAAATTGCAGATCCTCGGTCATAATTGAGAACCTTAACCAGAATTTCCACCGTTGCAAGCAAATCAACCTGTATCGAAGTGTTTGAGTTCGAAAAGAACACCATCGTCGAGTAACCATAACACAAAAGTTTAGCAATATCATGTGCATCTGTACGATCTTTATAAATAAGGTTCTGCAAGAGTATCTATAAATCGGATAATTATTGAAGAAAATAATTATCCATCACCTTATAACAGCCGTCGTTTGGGTTTTGCTAAAGGATTATTGAAGAAAAAAAGACTTACGAATATGTATCATTATGCGCCCAAATTCTTGGCTATATGAAGGAACATCTTCTACACCACACGGTATTATTGTAATCATTATAATATCAAGGAGTGTGATTCATTTGTAATAACATTATTGATTTCTTGGTATTTTAGGGTAAAATAAATAAATATTGTAAAAGTATTTTGATTCTAGAGATCAAAATCGAACAAGGCTAGCTCAAACCAATAATTTTATTTATTAGCCTTTCTCCGGTCGCAGAGGAAGGGGAAAGGTTTGTCTTAGGGAACGAAGCAGAGAAAGTATGGAGATCATAGTATGATGTGTTTGAAATGTATTGTCGTTGAACTATGATGTAGATATCTTGGACATTTTTGGTTGTTAAACTACTCTGCTAAGGTTTCTCTGTGCAAGAATGGGAGAAAACTTAGAGAAGTATAGATAAAAATTGTATTATAAGTCTAAGATCTCTCTGCGATTAGTGTTAGATCATATCTCGGTTGAACTCACCAAGCGTTGGTATGTCAAGTTTGGTTGTCATATTTTAGTGTGTCAAAACTCATCTAAAGTCTCTTGATTAAATACTAGAGCCAACTTGGTTTAGGTTAGACTAGAAAGTCTAGGAATATTGAAGCATACAAGTATTACTCCGAAGACCTGAAGAATGTGAATAAGTAGCGAACTACAACGACGACATCATCCTTCCACTCGAGGTTAGTAATATTGACTTGAACTGTTTCATTCCTAACGTATCTTTCAAGTCGTGCTATATTGAAAACATAACTGCGAAGCTGTATATATTGTATAATACTCTAGTGATGTGACATGGTCATAATTGTATGATCATAGTATTAGGGAATTAGACTACGAAGTATAACACTTATCTTTTGAACTTCGTAGATATGACATCGACATAATCTTGTATATATTGTTATGATTGTGTGAATGGGTTATGGTGAAGATTTCATCATAGGAAACAATGTTTTACATTCGTTCAAAGGAAGTACATTCATTAACTTGTTTCGTGAATCAAAAGAGAAATCATTAGGTTTATTGGTCCGGCTATTCATTGAAAATCTTTGGATGACCAATATGAATGAGAGAGTAGAACCGATCTTAACTATGTTATGTATCTTGGTATAACTAATCACAATGCCTGACTTATGATTTGGTATGACTAGTTTTTATTAATTAGTGTAACCGATCCTAAGTAATCACCATGTGTTGGTATGATCGGTCCTGGTAATTGGTGTGACCGATCCTAGTAATTGGTGTGATCGATCACGAGTGTTGTGTAATCGATCCTTGTAATTGGTAACCGAACCTGGTAACTGGTGTGACCGATCACAAGCAATACCATGTGTAGATGGAACCGATCCTTGTAACTGGTGTAACCGATCCTAGTGACTGCTGTGACCGATCACAAGTATTTCCATATTGAGGTATAACCCATCCTAGTGATTGGTAGAACCGATTGAACCCATGTATGTGATTTGGTATTTGATCAATCACATAGTTATCTTGGAATACAGGAAAACCAATTCTAAACTTGTTTGGAAGTGTGGTATGACCGATTCCAAGAATGTAAATCCATGTGATTATGAAATAAGGATTTAAGGTGAAAAGATGTCAACATACTTTGAACACGTACAGTAACTCTTATCATTTATTGTTCAAAGATATTCCTTAGTACTTAAGGAGATCCCGTGTCGAGATAAATTAAGAATCTTTTTGGTTTTATATGCTTTAATTACCAGCAATTAAATGCATATCTTTAGAGAATAATAATTAGTAATGTGCATTTACTAATTGGAGATTTTCTATTGAGAGATTTCAGAAATATTGGACAAGCATTTATTGGAATTAGGAAAACTGAATTTTGCCATTCATTGCAAATCTTGAGAATATTTTCGGTTTTGGAAATTCCTTGATGTCCAAACATCCTTGGTCTATAAATACCTAAGTTTGCATTTCTAGCAAATTATCCTAAGAGCAAGGCAAAATTCATTTCTTATTGTTTCTGGTGGAGCCGTCTATTCGGAGAGGAAAGTATCCTAAATAGGTAAAATCTCTTACGACCGCTCGTTTAAAAACTTCTGTGGGATCAAGAAGCTCTACGAGTACCGTTGGTAGGAAACTAGATAATTGCAGTGTTATTAGTTTTCGATTGATTTGATTTACTAACGGTTGTTGAAACTTTGATTGCACCTAGTTTGTTTATTCTTAAGAATCTACTCTTCTGATATAAGATTCACTCAAACTAGATCGAAGTATCGACGGGATCTTTAGAACTTTTTGTAGATCTAAAGACATCTTATGATAATCCATTGTTAACAGACTCCGTTCTGTGCATGATTGATTACAAGAGATTCAACTGGTGTTGTGCAGGTATATTGAAGATTAAAGAAGATTTGAAGACGAAGAAGAATTCTTATTAGTTTTCGTATCTTGTTGTGTGCACAAACCTTGATCGGCTGAGATCCAACTAGAATCAGATTTATTCGATTGATTAGTTGCGTGAGATCGGCATCGCTTTATAATTTCTCTTTGACATCTATATTGATTGATTGCGAATCTTGACTTGATCTAACCAGGCAAAGGAGTTTATTAGATTAAACGGAAGAGCCTTTGCGTATGACTTTAGATATCTTTATCTTGAAAGGAATCTAAGAAGTTGCTACCAAACAGATTCGTTGTTCCTTTGCTGTTTGGAATACGATCAAAAGGAATTGTATCAGTGCGTGACCCTTCGAAGTCGCAAGCGCAGGGATACTGAGGAAACTAAGGAACTAGGGGTAGTTGCTTGGTCTCAACTATACGAAGTTGGTATTAGATTTTGTATAACGGTTTAATTCTGAGAGTATTCAATTCTGGACTTGGTCCCGGGTTTTTTCTGCATTTGCAGTTTTCTCGTTAACAAAATCTTGCTGAGTGATTTACTTTAGTTTTCTGCAAATATATTTGTTTATATAATTAAAAGTAAATACACATTTACGTTAACTCCGTTATACTTGATAGTGATCATATAGATTTTGGTTAAGTCCGAACCTATTATCAAGAATCACACTTTGTTTGTCGTATTGTCTCGATCTCATATCCATAGACGATCACACAAAGTGTGAATACCGAAGTTGTTGTATTGTCTCGACTTTGTCCATAGACGATCAGACTTGGTAAGAGGACTTATAGGTTGAAACAAAAAGATTGTGGTGTATTTGGGTACCCTCGTCTTTTCAATTAAGTTGAGTAACCTGTTTAAGGAAGTTGTACTATTTACTTTTCTCATAAGTGGTGGAAGTTATGGAAGGAGTGGAGAATTAGAGGTTGTGGAGGTAGTGGTGAAGTCACGTCTTCGCTATATCAGGGAGGACTATCAGTTACGTACGACCACTACTCTCTTCACTGTCTAAACCGTTCCCAACCGTTCTTACTACTGGTTACTTTCTCACCATGAGTGTTTTTTTACATCGCATGTTGTTGTAGACCGCCAACGCCATGAGTGAGTTGGGTTAGCGTGAAGGTTTTATATGGCTCTGGTTACTACCAGCATCGTGAGTAAGTTGAGTTACGTCAAAGGATGCCAATATTGGAAGGAGATGACACCGGCTATATGCCAGCGCCGTGAAAGTTTGCTGTTGGCGCTTCGTTTAATAAAGAAAGTTAGTGCTTTCCTTTACCGATCTCCTCAAATGGTTGGCACGCCAAACGTAGCTCTTAGTGCCACTTTTAGCCGCCAGATGTTTTTGTGAGTCTTAACATACTTTGTGTGTAATTCATGATTTTAAAAAGTAAAATATATTAGATTTTGGACTAAAGAAAATTCATGGAACTTTGCTGGAAATAGCCATGAATTATTCGAGTGATCATTCGAGTAGACGAATATATAATTGGTAAGTAGATTTCAATTACTGACGGATTATGAGTTCACGAATATATAGACGAGCTCAAGGAATTATGATGTGGAATGATTGCCGCCTAGAACGCGTTCAATTTGCTCTAAAGGTAAATGCATCTTCTAGAATACAAAACAAAGATTGCACAAGTTAGGCAAGATAAAGAGAGGTCCAGATTTGTCTAAAGAGAAGATAAATCAATGGTTATGGTTTGTTCAACTTAAAACATTATAAATTTTTGTATTAATTAGTGTCTCGTTAATTGCTCATAATACATGGTTTATTTTTCATTATAAATTTTCTCTTAATTAATCTAATGAATATATATTTTCATTAATAAATAATTTTAATAAAAATTACATCAATAGAAATTAGTGGTGGTAGTGGAACAAGTTGTGGCTGGTAGAAGCGGTGGGGGGCGTTAGTGAGTGGTGGAGGCGCTAATATTAGCGGTGGTGTAAGAAATAGTTGCTATGGGTTGTTTTATGGTAGTGAGTGTTGGTGAATAGTCATAACACGAGTAACATTGTATTGTGATAGATGTAGTTGTTTGTTTTTAGCACGATTGATAAAAACAGGTACTAATAGATACCATACCATTTAGGAAAAAATGATCATGACCGTCGGATCACCTAAAAGGTATCCCTGCCACCTTTATTACCCAATTGTATAAATCATGGTTTTAACCGAAGTTAAATTGTTTGTAATACAAAAGAGAATATAAAAATAAAAAATATAATGGAATAAATTAATTAACAACCTAAGTTTGTTCAACCAAAACTTTATACACGATGTTTGTAGTTCAAAATTAGAAGTATGACCAAAGGCCAACCAGAGGTTGGTGGAAATTGTGGTGGAGAAAGAAATGATATCAGATGATTTTGTGGTTATGATAGCGATTCGTGAGTAGTAACAGACTATGTTAATTTCGTGTCACCACAAAGGGTAACATTAATTACGAATTAGAAGATTGATTGATCGTCTTAATGGTAAATAAACTTGGTTAAAGTACAAGAAAGATTAATAAAACAAAAACAAAATGTCATGTTATAAAATTAATCAAAACAAACGGCACAAGCCCAAATCAATGCACAAAAAATTACTTATTATCCAGATGTGTTGTTACGGTAAGGGTTGTGTTAGAGCACTGCTCGGTCGAACTCACAAGCGTTGCTATCTCAAGCTTGTTTGTCAAGTTTAGGTGTCAAAAGTATAAGTCTTGATTTCTAGTCTACTTATAGCTATGTCTCGGATTAGGATAGAATGTGTAGTTGAGCTTTAGATTTCACGACATTCATCGATTGAAGACGAAGATCTACTAAGGGGAGCTTGGAGGAACTTCATACACAAAAGGTACGTGGAGACTTAAACTCATCTATCACTCAGAAGTATATTCTATTCTATCTCCTATTGAGACTAAGACGTATAGCTATATAAACTTTAATATTATACACATTTGATATTTCGAGCTGAGTTTAACTCGCGTATATCTTTCTCGAAATATGTGTTCGAAAGCTTTTTCCTTTAACTAAGTTCATCATTATTCTTGACGAAAGTCAAAACATGATCATGTGAAAATCGCCTTGTAACATCTTACATTATTTGTGTGAGACAGTCATTTGATGTAGACTCGGAATGTTTCGTATTGATCATTCGTTCACTTGAAAATTGCTTATAAGCTAATAGTTTGTGTGAGACAGCTATTGTCGTCTTCTAAGGATGTTTCAATGATTGAAATAGGAGTTTAGAACAATTAATTATTGTCTGGATATAACACAGCATGCATACCCATATGCAAACTGTTGTAAGAATGATTCAGGTCTGGGAACCAAGTATGCATACCCGTATGCAAACGGTTTTAACTTTCAAAGTACGGGAACTAAGTTTACGTACCCGTTTGCAAGTTGTTTCACATAAATTCGGTCTGGAATGACAGTATGCGTACCCGTTTGTGAACTGTCGGAAAAGATCAAAGTCTGGAACTTAAGTTTGCATGCCCGTTTGCAAACTTATGTGGTTAAGTTCAAAAATCGGTTAAGTATGATTTCATACTCATGAACAAATACATTTATAAATTAAGGAATGCAATCTTTGCAAACCGTGGCTAAAATGTTCATGAACCGTTTCTTTTGAATCAATCCGATTTTGCTTCAATTGTGTCTTGTATACTTCTATGAGAATATAAACAATTGAACAACTCTATGAGTAACACAATTATATTCATTTGATTATCATTTGATCTAGAAGTGTTAAGATGAACATGGTTAATACAAAAGTGGTCATATGGCTAACTTCAGTTAACTGTTATTGAGCCAACTCAATATACACGTTTAGGTACGTTACCCATATCTAAATGAAGGTATATTTCATTTGTGTGTAACAAGCTAAGACCATCTAATGGTAGAGAGATATTGCCTTGGTTTTGAGCAAACTTTGCTTGAATCTTAAATCAGGTTTTCATCCAACGGTGAATATTGATTGCTTTGTCTCAAAGTTATCAAACCCTGATTTGAAGACTATATAAAGGAGAACTCTAGAAACTGGAAAACCTAATCCCCACACCTCCTGTGTGATACTAGTTGTGACTAGATTCGATTCTCTTTAACCTAGGTTTTTCCTAAAACCATTATAGGTTAACGACTTAAAGACTTCATTGGGATTATGAAGCCAGACCCAACTATTTTCTCTGTAATTGTGTGTTCTGATCTTACTTGTTCTATCGTATTGAGTACTATCTTCTCTAAGATTTGCTCGAGATTTATCTCTGATAGGTAAGATATAAAAAGTAATCACAAAGCTCTTCGTCTCATTCTTTGTGATTCCATAATAACTTGTTCAACTACCATATAGTTAAGTTATTGTGAGGTGATTGATATTTCTAGGCTGTTCTTCGGGAATATAAGACCGGATTATCAATTGGTTCCTGTTCACCTTGATTTATCAAAAGACGGAACAAAAACTTCGTAGGTATTTCTATGGGAAACAGATTTATCTATCAGAATACACTGTTATGCGGGAGACAGATTTGTTTATCAAGTCTTCGACTTTGGGTAGCAACTCTTAGTTGTGGGTGATATCAGCTAAGGGAATCAAATGCGTAGAGTCCTGCTGGGATTCAGAGGCGTAAGGAACGCGACTGTACCTTAATCAGTGTGAGATTGGTTAGGGCTCAACTACATTCAAGTCCGAAGGTAACTTGTAGTAAGCTAGAGTCTGTAGCGGCTTAATACAGTATGGTGTTCAATTCTGGACTAGGTCCCGGGGTTTTTCTGCATTTGCAGTTTCCTCGTTAACAAAACTTCTTGTGTTTGTGTTATTTCTTTTCCGCATTATATTTGTTTATATAATTGAAATATCACAGGTTGTGCGTAGTTCAATCAATTGGTAAATCCAACCTTTGGTTGTTGATTGAAATTGATTGACACTTAAACATTAGTCTTTGGTACAGTTCAAGTTGTTTCTCATAATAATCAGGCTCACGGAACTGTTTGATTTGCTGATTGCATTGAGAAACAGAGATATAACTCTTGGATATATTTTCCTTGATTGAGTTTGACTGTCTAGTTGATTCTCTTGAAATTATATTGGAGTTATGATGTGTTTTTAAAGGTTGTTGTAATAGTGATAAAAGGTTCGTTACTCGGACTTGTGAAAGTAGATTTTTTTAGATGCTAATTCCAATTTTAAAACAACAAATAATATAAAGATTAATTCAAAGTGGAGAAATACTGAGACTAAGATTCCGCTTTTCCATCAATTCCAAAGTGATATTATTATTATGCAATTTTACCCATTTAAGTTATTCTAATTATTGCAAAAATAGATTTTATAAAAGAACAATCGTAAATTGAAAGCATGGAATATCAAAAACTCAAGGTTAAGCATATACCATCAATTAAAATAACAATTGCTTAATAAAAATCATTAGATAATTTTTTTATTATAGGCAAATAATCATAAAATAAACTGCATAAATTATTAAGACAAAAATTACCACTTTTTCATTGGAGGAATAGCTTCCTCTGTCGCCTCAGATGTGAAGTTTAGCTCAACATATTGCAAATATGCTCAAATTACATTTTTATAGCTCAAAAATTGATTAAAAGGAAGAAAAGAGATTTGATTTTCTTTGCTTCTCTAGTCCTCTAAACCTCTCCAAACTTTTTTTTATGTGCTCTCTAGCTCTCTATTTATACACACAAATACACATTACTCAAATATATTCTTCCATAACTCCAAAATCTTCTGCTATTTAATTAAAAATATTTTCAGGAATTCTCTATATTTCTTTACTAAACCCATATCTTCTTTAATTCGAGGAATAAAATCCAAGATAAAATTTTCTAAGGATATCTTTCTTGTTTAATACAAGATAACTTCCTTTTTCTTCAAAACTTCCTGTTTATAAGGCAAGAAGATATTCTTATCTTAAAGATCATAAATCCTTTACTGTTGAAACCAAATTTCCCGCCAATATATTTTTTTTTAAATAAAGAAGTAGGTGGTGCCCATATCCAAATTGCAAGTGCCTTTATCAGCTCGGCTGCCTTGGGGGCACCCTTATCCATTTTGAGGGTGCCTTTAGTAATTTCGCTGGGGTGTAAAACACCACTTTTTCGGAGTTCCTCAGGTGTATTTCTGGGGTGCCTTTAGTACTTTATCCTGGGGTGTAAAATACTACTTTTCGAGCCAATTTCGCCGCAAGAGCTTATTTCTCTAAAAATTCCTACAAAGACATAAAATAACAAAATAAATACAAAATCGAACACTAACAATATATACAATTGAGACATATTAGACACAATAATGCGTCTATCAAGTTACTCCATACAGATTGCCTAACGAAATATTGGGTGTGGTTGTTAGACCCCCGCTTTTTCAATTGGTATCAGAGCAGGCAAACACGTTTAAAACCTCATAAGTATGTGTTTGTAGCAATCCGACTCTATGGACAGTAGTGCTATCTCTGACAAACGCATCACCAGAGACAAAAGTTTGTTTCTATGAAATCTATTAAAGAGAAAGACTTGCTGATCTCGCATATAGATGAACATTTTCCTACGAAATATATAAGTATTGATCTGTGTTACACTGACTATCTTACTGATGAGTCTGACTCTGAAGTAGAAAGGGAAGCAGCCCAAGAGAGTGCAGCGATTCTAAAACTTGTTAGAATCCAGGCAGTTGAAATCAATAGGCTGAAACACAAGGTCAATATGATGATTGGTATGGTAAAAGATCGTGATTCCCAATTAAGGGTTCTTCGTGAGGAAAATATTGTAGTTTGTTCATCCCGAACCTTACTCGAGGTTAAACTCAAGGAAGATTCCCTGGAATTAGAACGACTATTGAGTAATCTCTATATTAAAGATAAAAGTTGTTCTGGGGAGTCTGTCATACCAATTACTTCTTACACAACCGTGATATTAGAAAATGTGGCTACTTGTAATCATGTTTCTCTAATGAAACCAGCTTCAGTAGCTAACTGCAAACCCTTCCTATTGCTAAAGAGGTGCTTGGTTCATCCACTGATCAAGGAAACACCACATCTCACGGAAGGAAGAAATCTTCTAACGATGTTGCTAATCCTACACACTCTAATCATTCCGGTGATCAGAAAGTATGTCTCTTTTGTGATTCAAAAGGACATGTTCAACGAAAGAGCAAATTGAGGTTGAATGACAACTACTTTTGTCGACTTCAACACACCTTAGATTTAATACTCAAAGGTGTAACTGACATTCAGATGTCTAAACCTATTGATATTAGTACTCACCCTGTGAATTCTTCCAGGAAATTCAGTTCAATCTGCTCATCGAACGTTCGAACTAATTGTAGCATTAATACAAATCGTTCAAGGAGATTTTAGAAAGATCTTTCTCAACCTAAAGTGAAGGATGATGTTCAAGATGTGAGAAAGGTACCAGTAGGTGGAAACAACAATGGAGATATGAAGGACAACCTTAATCTGATAATTGAAGGATACAAGGATTTTATCAATAGGCTGTCAAAATCCTCCAAACAAACCTCTTCTGGTAAGGATTCAAACTTAGTCTCATACTTTGATGATAGTAAGTTTTATGATACTTTTTCACATCAAAAAGGGTTTTCTCCAAAAATTAGAAGGAAAAAGAGGATTAACCATGAACAATATTCATTTGATGAGCATAAAGCTCATACTTGTGTTAATTAATCACAAGGGTTGAATTCTTACTCATGAAAAATCCAGTCGAGTAAGATATGCTAATAATCAGGTATACTTATTGGTAAAATGCATTTTGATTAGTTGAGTTATTTTCTTATCGTTTGTAGCTGAACTATTGTCTACAGGTAGCTTTTCCTAAGTATTGTTTTGTTTCAAGAATCACTTCGATTGTCTACTTTTTAATTTTGAAAGTTTTTTTTTACAATTGAGTTGTGAGCTACTTTTGTGCTCTAAATGTTTTCCTCCCATGAGAATATAAAATTTATTGAGCCAAATAATTGTGAAAGAAAATTTTCACGTAGCAAAATTTTGTTGTATTCTTTTTACCTTGTAAAGAGGTACTTCACAGTTTTTAAGTTTTGTTTTGGGTTCGGATTGTGTTCGTACGGGTACCCTAATATTGCGTGTCACGGACCATCTCTAAAAACCCTAAAATTATATTCCCTAAGAAACCATTTAAATACCAAGCCTATTGAGTCACGTACGCATGCTCTAGGTTATTTTTGTTTGTCAAGAATGTCTTCACCTTCTCGCACTTATGGTTTTGCAAAAGGTTTTCTTGATAAGGGTATTGGTTTCAGATCCAAAGGGAAGAAGAAATGAACCCTAGTAGAAGTTGATAATATCAAATATCAAAATCCTGATGATTATTCTTATGTCTCATGCTACTATGCTTATACTCATCAAGATGTAGAGAATGATGAGATGGTTTCGGCCAAAGTGGTTCATAGTTTTCTTAAATACTTTGAGGAAGCAAAACTGCAGCTCGTTGATACTATGAAGGGTCTCGATGTGTTACGAATTGAGTTGAAAAAGGTTATGTTAGAGTACTGCTCGGTCGAACTCGCAAGCGTTGTTATCTCAAGCTTGTTTGTCAAGTTTAGTTGTCAAAACTATAAGTCTTGATTTCTAGTCTACTTATAGCTAAGTCTCGGATTAGGATAGAAAGTGTAGTTGAGCATTAGACTTCACGGCGTTCATCGAATGAAGACGAACAACTACTAAAAAGAGCTTGTGGAACTTCATCAACATAAGGTATGTGGAGACTTGAACTCATCTATCACTCAAAAGTCTATCTACTCTATCTCCTATTTTGAGACAAAAGTCGTATAGCTATATAGACTTCAATTATACACATTTGATATTTCAAGGTGAGTTTAACTCGCTTACATATTTCTCGAAATATGTGTTGGTAAGCTTTCGCTTTATCCAAGTTCATCTTATATTCTTGACGAAAGTCAAAAGATGATCATGTGAAAATCACCTGGTAACATCTTACATGATTTGTGCGAGATAGTCATTTGATGTAGACTCGGAATGTTTCGTATTGATCATTCGATCACTAGAAAATTGCTTTGAAGCTAATAGTTTGTGTGAGACAGCTATTGCCATCTTCCGAGAATGTTTCAATAGTTGAAATGAGAGTTTAGAATAATTGGATATAAGCATAGTATGCGTACTTGTATATATGTAATCCAAGTACGGGAACCATGGTATGCATACCCGTATGCATACTGCTTGGTTTAGTCAGGTCCGGGAACCTTATACGCATACCGGTACGCGTACTGGCATGAGGTTTAGTTCCGGGAATTTCTACTGAGTTTGGAAGGTATGCGTACCAGTTCGCGTATTGGCGAACCCAAACTTAGTCCGGCCATTTAGGTATGCGTACCCGTTCGCATACCTAAGTGGATAATGTTCTAAAATTGGTTTGTTCATGAACTAATATATTTATTTAATAAGGAATGCAATCTTTTTCAAACCGTGGCTATAATGTTCATGACTTGATTCGAGTGAATCAAAATCGATTTTTCTTCAAGTGTGTCTTGTATACTTCTATGAGAATATAAACAATTGAACACTCTAGAACTAGTTTCATTTGAGTCATTTGAACTAGTTATGGTTAAGATGAATAAGGTTGATATGAAAGTGTTCATATGGCTAACCTCGGTTAACTATTGTTGAGCCAATAAAGGTGCACACGTTTAGGTATGGTTACTCAGATCTAAAGGAAGTCACTTTTCATTTGTGTGTAACAAGCTAAGTTCGATCTAACGGTTGAAAGATATTAGCTTGAGTCTAATCAGGTTTTCATCTAACGGTGAATATTGAATGCTTTGTTACCAAGGTAACATTAATTGCAAACCCTGATTTGGAGACTATATAAAGGAGAACTCTAGCAACTGGGAAACCTAATCTCCACACTTCCTGTGTGATACTAGTTGTGACTAGAGTCGATTCTCCTTTAACCTTAGGTTTTTCACGAAACCCTGTAGGTTAATGACTTGAAGACTTCATTGGGATTATGAAGCCAGACCCAACTATTTTCTCTGTAGTTGCGTGTTCTGATCTTGCTGTTTTCTATCGTGATTGAGTACTATCTTCTCTAAGATTTGCTCGAGATTTAATCTCCGATAAGCAAGATAAAAAGTAGTCACAAACATCTTCGTCTCATCGTTTGTGATTCCACAATATCTTGTTTCGCTACCATACGATTAAGATTATTGTGAGGTGATTGATATTTCTAGGTTGTTCTTCGGGAATATAAGTCTGGTATATCAATTGGTTCCTGTTCACCTTGATTTATCAAAAGACGGAACAAAACTCATAGGTTTATCTGTGGGAGACAAATTTATCTATACAATAGACTTTTCTGTGTGAGACAGATTGGAAAAGACGAGGGTACCCGAATACACCACAATCTTTAATTTATCCACCTATAAGTCTTCTTATCGAAAGTGATTGTCAATGGAAAAAGTCGAGACAACACTACAAATCGGTATTCACACTTTGTGTGATCGTCTATGGATACGAGATCGAGACAATACAATAATCAAAGTGTGATAACTTGATAATAGGTTCGGGATTAACCAAACTCTATAGGATCACTATCAAGTAATACAGGGTTAACTTTTGTGTAATTTACTTTAAATTATAATAACAGTAATTATAATTGCGGAAAGGAAAAGTAAATGACACAGCAAGATTTTGTTTACGAGGAAACCGCAAATGCAGAAAAACCCCGGGACCTAGTCCAGAATTGAATACTCTTAGAATTAAGCCGCTATACAAAATCTAAACCAACTTCGTATAGTTGAGACCAAGGAACTAAACCTATAGTTCACTTAGTTTCTTCAGTATCCGTGCGCTTACGAAATTCAATAAGTGCACGCACTGGAACAATTCCTTTGGATCGAATTCCAAACAGTAAAGGAACAACAAATCTGTTTGGTAACAGCACTCTTAATTCTTTCAGGTGAAGATATCTCGAGTCATAAGCAACGGCTTTTACGTTTAACAAATAAACTCCTTTGCCTGGTCAGATCAATCTATCCATCAACTACCGAAGTAACAGAGTTTATATTTGTAATCAATCAATATAGAATCAAACAAGAAACTATAAGGTGATGCCGATCTTACACAACTAATCAATCGAATAAATTCGATTCTAGTTGGATCCCAGCCGATCAAGGTTTGTGCACACCCAAAGATATAGAAACCAAATAAAAAATCTTCTTTAATCTTCAATAAACACCTGCACAACACCACTTGAATCTCTTGTGATCAATCACACACAGAACGGAGTCTGTTAACAATGGATTATCATAAGATGTCTTTAGATCTACAAACAGTTCTAAAGATCCCGTCGACACTTCGATCTAGTTTGAGTGAATCTTATATCAGGAGAGAAGATTCCCAAGAATAAACAAACTAGGTGCAATCAAATTTCAACAACCGTTAGTCAATCAAATCAATAGAAAACTAAAATAAACTGCAATTATCTAGTTTCCCACCAACGGTACTCGTAGAGCTTCTTGATCCCATAAAAGTCTTTAAACGGGCGGTCGTAAGAGATTTCGCCTAATTAGGGTACTTTCCTCTCCGGATAGACGGCTCCACCAGAAACAACAAAAAGATGAAGTTTGCCTGGCTCTTAGGATAGTTTGCTCGAAATGCAAACTTGGGTATTTATAAACCAAGGATGTTTGGACACCAAGGAATTTCCAAAACCGAATACTCTGATATGCAATAAATGCCCAAATCGGTTTTCATAATTCCTGGAAATGCTCTGTCCAATATTTATCGAAATCTCAATAGAAAATCTCCAATTAGTAAATGCACATTACCAATTTTTATTTTCCAGAGATATTCATTTAATTGCTGGTAATTACAAGCATATAAAACTAATAATCTTAATTAAAAAATTCTTAATTTATTTCGGTCCCGGATCTCCTTGAGTTATTAAGGAATATCTTTGAACAATAAAAGATAAGAGGTACTGATCATGTTCAAAGTATGTTGACATCTTTTCTTTGTAATCCTTTTTCATATTTACAATCTTGGAATCGATTATACCACACTTCCAAAAAAGTTTAGAATTGGTTCATCTGTATTCCAAGATAACTATGTGATTGATCAAATATCAAATCACTAATCATGGGTTTACGGTTCTACCAAATACAAGGATCGGTTCTACCTTAATATGGTTACTGGGACCGATTACATCAGTTACCAGGATCGGTTACATCAATTACAAGGACCGGTTACCATATACTCATGGTATTACTTGTGATTAGTTACACAAGTTACTAGGATCGGTTACACCAATTACTAGGACCGGTTACACCAATTACAAGGATCGATTACACAACTCTTTTGTGATCGGTCATACCAATTATTAGGATCGGTCACACCAATTACAAATATCGATCATACCATCTTAGGTGATTACTTAGGATCGGTTATACTAATATAAGTCTACCAATACATAAGTCAGGCACTGTGATTAGTTATACCAAGATACATAACAAGTTATGATCGGTTCTACTAACTCACACATATCAGTAATCCTAAGATATGCAATGAATAACAATACCAATAAGCCTAGCGATTTCCCATTCGATTCATAAAACAAGTTCATGAATGTACTTCCTTTAAACAAATGGAAACATTGTTTCCTAGGATGAAATCTTCACCTTTACCCATACACATAATCACAATAGCATTCATATGATTATGTCGATATCATAAATATACGAAGTTCAAAAGATAAGCGTTATACTTCGTATCCAAATTCCTTAACACTATGATCATGTGATCATGTCTTACAACTAGAGTATAATCATTCACATCTTTGCAGTTATGTTTTCAATATAACGCGACTTGAAAGATACGTTAGGAATGAAACAGTTCAAGTCAAATATTACTAACCTCAAGAGGAAGGATGATGTCGTCATTGTAGCTTGTTACTTCTTCACATTCTTCAAGTCTTTGAGTAGTACTTGTATGTCTCATAATCCTAGACTTTCTAGTCTAACCTATGCGAAGTTGTCTCTAGTTACATAATCAAGCGACTCTTAGATGAGTTTTGATTCACTAAAATATGACAACCAAACTTGACATACCAACGCTTGGTGGGTTCAACCGAGCTATGCTCTAATAAGATTGGTTTATCAAGTCTTCGACTTTGGGTTGTTGCAACTCTTAGTTGTGGGTGAGATCAGCTAAGGGAATCAAGTGCGTAGAATCCTGCTGGGGTTCAGAGACGTAAGGAGCGCAACTGTACCTTGATAAGTGTGAGATTGTTTAGGACTCAACTACATTCTAGTCAGAAGTTAACTTGGAATAGGCTAGTGTCTGTAGCGGCTTAATACAGTGTGGTATTCAAATCTGGACTAGGTCCCGGGGTTTTTCTGCATTTGCGGTTTCCTCGTTAACAAAACTTCTGGTGTCTGTGTTATTTCTTTTCCGCATTACATTTGCTTATATAATTTAAATATCACAGGTTGTGCGTAAGTTCAATCAATTGAGAATCCAACCTTTGGTTGTTGATTATAATGATTGACACTTGAACATTGGTCTTTGGTACCGTTCAAGTTGTTTCACATAATAATCAGGCTCGTGGATTTCTATCTGTTTGATTTGCTGATTACATTGTGAAACATAGATGCAACTCTTGGATATATTTCCGTTGATTGAGTCTGACTTTCTAGTTGATTCTCTTCGAATTATATTGGAGTTTTTCCATACAGATTGCGATGCGAAATATTGGGTGTGGTTGTTAGACTCCCATTTTTTTAATTGGTATCAGAGCAGGCAAACACGCTTAAGACCTCATAAGTCTGTGTTTGTAGCGATCTGACTCTATAGACAGAAGTGTTATCTCCGATAAACGTATCACCAGAAACAAAAGTTCTGTTTCTATGAAATCTATTAAAGAGAAAGATTTATCAATCTCAAATATCCATGAACCTAGTGTTCCAACGAAACAAACTTAAATTGACAATTGTTACCCCGATTACCTTTCGAACGAGTCTGACTCTGTTGAAGAAAGTGATGCAGCCGAAGAGAGTGAACTGATTCTAAATCTTGTTAGAATCCAGGCTGATAGAATCAATCGGTTGAAAAACAACGTCAATACTCTTATCGGTATAGTAAAAGTTCGTGACTCTAAATTAAAGGATTTTAGCGAGGAAAACACCGAAGTTTGCTCTTCACGAACCTTACTCGAGGCGAAACTCAAAAAGGATGCCTTGGAAATTAAACAACTTTTGAGTAAACTCTCTATTCAAGGATGTTCTAAAGAATCCACTATACCAACTGCTTCTGACTCTACTATAAGAAATTTAGTTCCAGAAGCAAAATTGAAATCTCTTCCTGTTTAAAAAGATGTGCCTGTATCTTCCTCTAATGAAGGAATCTCCACATCATACAGAAGCAAGAAATCTCCTAACGATGGTGTTAAGTTTATTCACTCTAATCACTCGGGTGATCAGAAAGTGTGTCTCTTTTATGATTCAAAAGGACATGTTGAACAAATGAAGAAATCTTGGTTGAATGACAATTTATTGTTCGACTTCAACACACCTTATATTTAATTCTCAAAGGTGTAACTGACATTTGTATGTCTAAACCAATTGGTTTTAGTACTCACCATGTAAATCCTACTAGGAAAGTCAGTTCGATTTGTTCCTCAAATGTTCATGCATGTAACAATAATCTTAACACATTTCGTCCAAGAAGAGTTCAAGGATCTTCTTCAGGTAAAAAGGGAGATGCTGTTGTTCTTGATGCGACTAATGTTTCAGGAGAAGGAAAGAAAAATGGAGGTATGAAAGACTACCTAAATTTGATAATTGAAGGTTACAAAGAACTCATCAACAGGCTGTCAAATCCCTCTGATCAAAATCCTTCAGGTAAGAATACATACTATACGTCGTATTTTGATGATAGTAAGTTTTATGATAACTTTTCGCATCAAAAAGGTTTTCCTCCAAAGATTAGGAAAAAGAGGTTTAACCGAGAACAACATTTATGTGATGAGCTTAAAGCTCATACTTGTGCTAATTAATCACAAGTTTGAAATCTCACTCACAAAAAAATCCTGGTTGAGTGAGATGTGATCAAGTATACTTGTTGTCAAAATGTTTTCTGATTGTCTAGCTTTTCTCTTATCGTTCTTAGCTGGATCATCATTCTCAGACATTGTTGCACAAGTATTTGTATTTGAGTTTATTATTATTTTTCCTTAAAGTTTTAATATGACATAAATGCTACACTCATGCTCTATATTTTCCTCTTATGAGAATATAAAATTTATTGAGCTGAGTTTTGTGAAAATACTCACTTACCAAAATATTGCTTTCCAATTTTTTTTATTGGTTTGCATTTACTTCTGTTTTCCACCTAAGGGTCAAGTTGTGTTCGTACGGGTACCCGTGTTATATGTCACGAATCAACTTTGGAAACCCTAATTTTTTTCCCGAAATCGTTTATATGTCCTTCCTATTGAGTTGAGTTATCTCACTCTAGTTTTTCTATTATCAAGAATGTCTTCTCCTCCTTGTTCTTAGGATTTGCCAGAAGATTTTGTTGATAATGCTATATATTTCGATTTTGATGTAAAGAAGAAAATAACCCTTGTAAAAGTTGAGGACTTCTCTTCTTTATCTCCTGATAATTATTCAGACATTGAGGACGATGAAGAGATTTCTGCTGAAGTGGTTCACGATTTTTTTAAATACTTTGAGGAAGCAAAACTGCAACTCGTTGATACTATGAAGGGTCTTGATGTGTTAAGAACTGAGTTGAAAAAGGTTAATTCAGACCTTGTTCCCATGAAGACACATGCTAAAGATCTTCTCAATGAGGATATCTTCTCTGAAGAAGCAGTGGATGCTTTCAATCACAAGCTTGAAGGTCTAAAGACTCATGAGGGTTCCGGAAGTGATCTTTGATTTCCGTTCATGATCGATTTTGTTCATTTAGGAGTCTTTTGATTTTTGCTTGTTGTCGTTATTTTTTGTCTAGGAAACTTCTTATGAGAATTTATTCTTGTGTTTTAAGAAGGATAACTAGGGTTTGGAATAGCCATTATTGTGAGTAACATAGCTATTTCCAACGTTTTTCATCTTGCAATGTTTTTAGATTTATTTATTTAAATTCTAAAGTTTATTTGGAAGATGGTTTTTGCAGTATTAATCTTTATGGTTTTATATATTGCAACTTGTTATGGGATATGTGTGTTTGCGTCCATGAACTATGATTGTCCCATAAATGCTCAAAAGTTAAGTATATCATTTGTCTATATGCAAATATTGATAAAAGATTAGAATGAACTTTTGACGACAAAAGTTAAGCCTATTATGTCATTATGCAAATATTGATGGAAGATAGGATGAACTTTTGTTACAAAGATTAAGTCTATTACATGTCTCTATGCAAATATTGATGAAAAATAGAATGAATCTTTGAATATTCCGCAGTATTGGTCTTTCCCTGATCTACATCTTTGTGTAAGTACTGTGTGGCTCCGTAAGTTCTCTTATGTGAGCATTTCCAATTAAATTAATCACGGGTTCTCTTGTGGTTAACTTAATTGATTTTTTTTGGATACAAATTCATGTTTCATGTGATTTCTTAATGTCCAAAGAAATCCTTCTTTTCTTGTGAAAGTAAGGTCGCTCTCGTTGTTCTTTCGGGAATGACATTTTATGGGGGAGAGTTTTTAATTGAATTTGTGCTTAATTGCAAAATCTTTGTGGGGAGTGCGGATGTGGAATATTGTAGGAGTTTTCTTGTATCTTTATAAACTCCTTGATGAATGCATTTAGTTTCGGCTATATGATTACATCTAAACAAAGTTGATATGTTCTCTTTTGGTCATGAAGTATCTCTATGGAAATTTTATTAGGATCCCACTAGTTTTCATACCTTTGCAAATTTTTATTGACAAAATGGGGAGAATTAATGTGTAGTTCACACTACAAATACATATGGTTTACAGATCATTATGTAAGGGGGAGTTGTTTTCATGTGAGATGAAGTATTGACTAAGGGGGAGTGATACATATCACTATAGTATTGTTGTCAAAGTTGTGATAAATTGGACTTTGATGTTGTGTAATAATACTATGACACTGTATAACAATGATTGAGAGCAACTGTTTTCTCATTGTTATAGCTACGGATCTTTAACAACTATGATGCTGAGTTGAACACATTCAGAATCACTGGAGTACTTGGAAGTGACGAAGATTTCGAGTAATGTTGAAGAACCAAGGAAATCAAGCATTTGGATTGAGAGCTACAAAGTTTATTTATTTTGTATTACATATGTATTGATAGTTTTGTCACTAAAATTGACAAAGGGGGAGATTGTTAGAGCACTTCTTGGTCGAACTCCTATTTTGAGACAAAAGTCGTATAGCTATATAGACTTCAATTATACACATTTGATATTTCGAGGTGAGTTTAACTCGCTTACATATTTCTCAAAATATGTGTTGGTAAGCTTTCGCTTTATCCAAGTTCATCTTATATTCTTGACGAAAGTCAAAAGATGATCATGTGAAAATCACCTGGTAACATCTTACATGATTTGTGTGAGATAGTCATTTGATATAGACTCTGAATGTTTCGTATTGATCATTCGATCACTAGAAAATTGCTTTGAAGCTAATAGTTTGTGTGAGACAGCTATTGTCATCTTCCGAGAATGTTTCAATGGTTGAAATGAGAGTTTATAACAATTGGATATAAGCATAGTATGCGTACTTGCATATATGTAATCCAAGTCCGGGAACCCTGGTATGCAAACCCGTATGCATACTGCTTGGTTTAGTCAGGTCCGGGAACCTTGTACGTGTTAGAGCACTGCTCGGTCGAACTCGCAAGCGTTTCTATCTCAAGATTGTTGTCAAGTTTAGTTTCCAAAACTATAAGTCTTGATTTCTAGTATACTTATAGCTAAGTATCGGATTATGATAGAAAGTGTAGTTGAGCTTTAGACTTCACGGCGTTCATCGATTGAAGATGAAGAACTACTAAGAGGAGCTTGTGGAACTTCATCAACAAAAGGTATGTGGATACTTGAACTCATCTATCACTCAAAAGTCTATCTACTCTATCTCCTATTTGAGAAAAAAGTCGTATAGCTATATAGACTTCTATTATGCACATTTGATATTTCGAGATGAGTTTAACTCGCTTACACATTTCTCGAAATATATGTTGGTAAGCTTTTGCTTCAACCAAGTTCATCTTAAACTCTTGACGAAAGTCAAAAGATGATCATATGAAAATTTCCTTGTACCATCTTGTTTGATGTAGACTCGGAATGTTTTGTATTGATTATGTCAATCACTTGAAAATGGCTTTGATGCTAATAGTTAGTGAAAATAACTATTGTCATCCTCTAAGAATGTTTCAATGATTGAAATAGAATTTAGAACAAATGGGTTTAAGCATACTATGTGTACTTGCATATATGTAATCCATGTCCGGGAACCATGGTATGCATACCCGTAGGCGTACTTGGTGGTTTGAGGAATTCCGGGAACCTGGTATGCAAACCGGTACGTGTACTGGCGTAAGGTTCAGGTCCGGGAATTTATGTTGAGTTTGGATATTGATTTGGTATGCGTGCCAGTTCGTGTACTGGCGAAACCCAAACTTGGTCTGGCTACTTAGGTACGTATACCTGTACACATACCTAAGTAGATGATGTTCTAAAATCGGTTTGTTCATGAACTATACATTTATATAATAGGGAATGCAATCTTTTGCAAACCGTGGCTATAATGTTCATGACTTTATTCGAGTGAATCAAAATCGATTTATCTTCAATTGTGTCTTGTATACTTCTATGATAATATAAACAATTGAACAACTCTAGAACTAGTTTCATTTGAGTCATTTGAACTAGTTATGGTTAAGATGAATAAGGTTGATCTGAAAGTGTTCATATGGCTAACCTCGGTTAACTATTGTTGAGCCAACAAAGATGCACACGTTTAGGTACGTTTACTCATATCTAAATGAAGTCACTTTTCATTTGTGTATAACAAGCTAAGTTTGATCTAACGGTTGAAAGATTTTAGCTTGAGTCTATTCAGGTTTTTATCTAACGGTGAATATTGAATGCTTTGTTACCAAGGTAACATTGATTGCAAACCCTGATTTGAAGAATATATAAAGGATAACTCTAGCAACTGGGAAACCTAATCCCCACATTCTGTGTGATACTTGATAAGTGCTTAATTTACATGTATAGAATGTCAATTCCATACTTGTTTTAGCTATAATTCTTGCATATTACTTGTTATTATGATTATTTTCTAGTTTATGTGTCATATCAGGTGAATCATCCAAAAAGGAGATAAAAAGTGCTTAAATGAACAAGGAAGTGGAGTCTACCAATGAAGGAAGGCCAAAGTCCGAATTCAACTCATTCAAATCTAGGAGTTCTTAATACCATCTTGAAGAGAACTAGAATACGAAAAGAACGCAAAAAGAGTGAGGTCATTCATAGTTCAGACGAAGAAGTTATAGGTGAAACAAGGTTGATACTTGAAGTTACAAAGAGAGGTTCGGCTCAAAATTCATCAGCTCGTGTCAGCCGAACCTGGAGCTTAAAAATCAAGATTTTCGAAGAGTATACAGGAGGATGTTCGGCTCAAAAGCAATCTAATCAAGTGAGGCGAACCTGATGATCGCCTGGAGAGAATTTCACTTGTCAGGTTCGTCCGGGAAAGGTCGGAATGT